>DWEI01000051.1:0-32706 GCA_018245875.1 Mysoria ambigua | reverse complement strand
ATATTATTAATTTCTTTTATTAGGCTAATGCAATTATACAGTTGGTACTACAACTGGATATTATCCAGATAGTTTTATCAACCTGTCATAACACGAGTAGGCAACGGCGCTATGCGTTTTAGTTTTAATATCAATTTGCCAAGCGAATTAAAGCAGCCTATTCGCGGAATAAATTGTCCGACATACCTCAAACAGCCATACAGATCCGTGCATGCGTGATAACCGATAATCAAATATAAACATTGTGAGTCACGTCGGCCGTGTGTGTGTCTATCGATGTCCGTGCGTTCAGATGCGGATGGGTTATGGAGCGGCGCGTTTCCAATACACCGCGTCAGTCGAAATAAAATAAAAAACATTATTGATAAAATTGTTACTTACATGTGTATTAACTATGTACATATACTTCTTAGTTATATTTACCTTAACATATGCCATGACACGATATATTAACTATACTTTATTAAAGTTCGCTAAATAAGTTTTCCTGTTGAAGTCATAAATCGACCATATAATTAATAAAATAACATAAACAATACAATTACAATCTATAAAGAATACGTATAATTGAATTTATAATTGATATGGTCCATTAAAAGTTTAAAGATGTAATTTAATAAGTTTAATTTAATATATATTAATTGATAATAATAAAACGATTAATACAAATGATGTATGGTTCACGTCTTTGAGTGCTCAGAACTGCATTCCTATGTAATGACAATCATTATATATATATCATATAGATGTTATAACATATTGCAGTATTAAATTATATGTTGTTCATGAAAGTTACGAATAGAATATTCTGTACATGAATTTTTAGGAAGCATAATTATATAACAACTATTGAATTTGTAATAACAACTTCAACAAGTCCAGGCGTATTATAAACGTGTTACAATTTGTAGGTTGTTAGCTTGTCTTAAATATCTGAAGAGATATAGCAATACACCTCTGTACAGCAGACATATTATTTCACAGATAACCGCAAAGCTATTATTATACCATAGCTAGTTGTCTATATTAGTTTTCTTTAATATGACATTACAGCACAATATATTAATATATATATTATAGCTCCGTTGGCATACGTAACATATAGTATACATGATGATATGTCATCCAATACTATTGACGTAGTGTGCATCATATTTAGAACCCAGTTGCATAACATTACCAGGACTGAACTGAACTATTTTAGTTCGCACAAGCTAAAAATAGTTTAAGCAACTTGATCTTAATTGAACTGCTTGTAGAATCTTCCATAAACCGATATAGTCAGTTGTCACGAGACTCGTGTCCGAACTTTGTACATACATCTCCTGTTACATCTTAAACAATTAATGAGTCATATGGACTGTGGTCCATTGGGACTAGAATAGTACCAGACATATTGACGCGTTGATTCACCGACGTCAAAGTGATAATTTTTAATTGCCTTTAATTGTAATACACGGTAGGAAATCTCAAGTATACGAGTTACACATTATAGATGTGGGTATAAAAATAAGCGTGAGACATATTTATATATACAACACATTTATATTGCTCGTAGGGAACTTGTTATGTGACTTACCATATTTTGTTATCGTACTGTTATCGTTAGTACAAAACTAAGTATATTCTCGTACTTGAATACATATATTTATGTATTGGGCCCTCAATATAGATATAAAAGATATAAATATGGAGAATTTTATATTTACTATATGCCTCACTATTATATTCATATATACATCGTACGTTACATTTTCGCATATTCAACGTACAATACATGACAATGGCCACGCGCACCGCACAGACGTCATTAGATGCAGTGAAATTTGGCAGGAGAGGCGGCGTTATCGGCGAACGGCCATACGATTTACAACTAATCTGACGGAGTTACCTAACGTTTAAACGTTTTACCGAAACCGATATAAAACCAATTAAGAAGCTCCTACGTGTTCCTACGGGACTGTTTGAGTACTGATCAATACAAAATATAAATGACGGTGAAAATATTTACAATATTTACAATTGGAAACGATATTTGAATGGATCGTTTGTATACTGAATGTATTTTTAGATAGATTTTGTCACATTTAGTGGACGTTTTCTATGTTTTTGGTGGAACAGTTGCGTCGTTTTTTTAAAGTATGACGCTGTAAAATTGATTTAATTTACCTAACGCTAAAAAACGGATTTACAGACTCGATGACGTCTAATTTTAAGAACATATTAACATATTAACCAATGTGTTATAGCTACAGTGATCGATGAAAAGGTGATGTTGATGAATTGAATCTCCGGTTATATATTATAAAAAAATATCATACCTGTAATCCGCAAAGAGGAATACAGAGAAGTCCTACGTCCTACACAACACATACATAACTGTATTATCACCGGAAAATTTGCTGTTCTATTTCTAGATTTGAATTTTAACGAACCACGATCTGTAACATCATCAGGCATCTTGTAGGACACTGTGGAGAACTTTAAAGCATATTGTTTTTATCATGATATTTTCTTTCATTGTTAGTTTAAGTATGTATTATTTCATAATTTATAATTACATATAGTAGTACTTATTCGTATTTTTAGCAGATTGCTCATCCTACTGCATTCATAATCTAGTCTCGGGTTTGACTGGTCCTGATCGGCCACACGTTTGGTAATAAATTTAAGTATCTATGGGTGTATTTAGACAATGAGCAAAGTGTGTTTTATCTACATTGGTGTGCATGTCTATGACATTACTAACATGGGGAATCCCAGTTCAGTTCAGAGCTGTCGTTTCATGGCTTCCTAGAAATATTACAGATAAGTTTACAAGACGGAAAATTTTATTAATTATCATCATCATCAGCTTATTGCACTCCACTGCTGGACCAAGACTTCCCCTGAGGAGTTATGCCCATCATTCCCACGCTGGGCATGCGGATTAGAAATAGCGGAGCACAGCTATAGGCCCGTAGGCCTGTAGGCGTAGGCCAATAGTCATGTAGCTGTGGATGGAAAGTGATGCTTCTTACTTTGAAACTGATATATTTCAGATTTACTGAGTAATAAGATCCTAAATATACTTTCGATATTCAAACTATTGGCGGATGTTAAAAGATGCGATGTGTCGGCGCCCTTATCACAGTTACATTGTAATATTATAGCCCAGATTGTAAAGCGGGCTATGTTTTTGTGTACATATCCATACAAGCATACACACAAGGTAATAATATTATGATCGTTTCAGTTATGCAGATGCTTTTGGCTGTTGAGATATGCACGTAAACATTTAATTGTATGTGTGTGTGTGTGTGTGTGTGTCTATATGTGTACTCGATATAATTTTGGATGTATGATGGAACTCGTATATAAATAAGTATGGATACCTACTTACTTATTCCGTATTAGAAAAATATTGCTTCAGTTCTATGTTATGAAGATTAGCAATATCCGTTTGTGTGTCGATATATTAGTTTTAAAAAGATATTTAAGCATTAATAAATAAATGATACGCTAATGGGCATATTATATAAATAACTATAGTCCCGAAGTCGATCGAATAACATCCTAATATTAAATAGTGAAAACAATACGAGTGAAAGTTTTTTTTTTGCAAGTATTTTCCACGGCTATCTATAAAGAACGTCAATTTTATAAATTAAATAAGAAAACTTTATAAACTATCTGCCCTTAATCGTGCGTTTACATTTCTTATATCCCTTAATGATAACTGTTACATACTGTATATAAATATTCGTGGTAGCTGTGACAAATTAAACTAGGTGAGAGTTGGAGTGCTTAATAATACCAGATGAGAGCACCCACAAATAATGCCATTGACACAATATGATTCAATGACACTTCAAGAAAATTATGGTAAAGATTCAACCTAAGTAAGTATCCATACAAGCGATTCCAGGCCTACTTCACATATGATAATTTGAAATGAATTTAAATTTATGACTGACATATTTTTTTTAACGGCATTCGAATTTGGAGCGTTTGCATATGTCGCAAAAATCGCTGTGAATATTCCTATGTTAGTCATATATTTTGAGAACACTCTGTATAAAGTTTTATCTACAGGCAGCTGCGCCACGGGAGGCTAATTGAAGTAGTGGGAGTGAGCTGTGTAGGCTCCGGCTCTCTGTTCAGATTTTATAAATAGTACACGCTGTATATCAATTAAAGTATAGCAGCTTATGGGGGAGTCACAAGTCTCTGACACCAACGCGAGTGTTTGGAGAGAGTGATGAATTTAGAAAAAATCATCTCTGGTTTGTGTGGATAAAGTTACGTGACAATCGGTGTCTCTGCCTACCCCGTAAAGTACCCAGGCTTAGGTTTAAAGTAATTTTATTCTCCAAGGTCATGATTTTTATAGAAAATATTTTTATCGTTCGATAAAGACGTCAATATTCATAAATATAATTCGTTCCACTATAATTCGGTCCACTATAGCTCAGGCTTTGCGCATCCTTTGTTTCTGTTCATCTGATCCTATAGAGTTACCATAAATAGAGCAGGGGTGCCCTAGGCAGGTCCGTGAGTGCGAGTGCCTAACGAATCATAAAAGAGGGAACCTGGAACACCCATACATATTTTTGTCTGATCACAAATAAGCAAAAGAGTTACAGCTAGTTGTCCTTGTTTGGACACATTTTAGGCTGGCTTCCCCACTCTATGCATGATAACTTTATGTCCGCTCCACAAACGCGTACTACGTGCAGACTGACATATGTCATACGACAAAAAGCATAGAATTTCCCGGTCACTCGACGGCCGACTGACTGCTGCGCGGTCCCTCGACACACGAAGTAGGTCACACATGAACGTATGTATCTCCCGTACGTAAAAGCGCTACAGCCTAATTGATAAGATTCCCGCCCACGCACCGTGTGGGTGCCCGTTCGACGCTGGCAACCGGCAACCGATGTGTTTATCTGTAAGACAGATGACATTGGTTTTAAATCCACACAGATACTGGTAATAAGATACAAATTGATTTCCATATAGGTAGGTATATTTGATTTGGTACCTATCTATCAATCATCGTTCAATAATATATAATAGTTATTATTATTAGAGTAGTTCATTTAGTTAAATATTAAGCCGGCTAGACTCACGTATGAAGACTTTTCTAAGACGTTTCTTGATGGCCCGATTAGTTTCGGACCTAAACGAGGTCCTACCTCATGAGCTCCCGCCGATTGCAGTGAGATCGCGGCGGAGAATAGTTCATTCATATGAAATATTTAATAAGTAATACGGATTAATTAGCAAATATGTCTGAAACAGTTTAAAGATATTATTAAGTTTATCAAGATTAGTTTAAACTTCTCAGGAGTATGTGGTTAATTACATTGTTTCATGAAATCGTATACTCAATTAATATAGAAATATACTTGGCTATCATTAACATTGGCTTTCCGTTGCCTAGCATTACAAATATATTGGATATCTAAACAAAAAAAAACTAAAGAGGTAAACCGATGCACCTATCGTTGGACAATAAAGGTACAATAATATTCAAGAAACACTTAACAGTGATGTCTAGTTCCGTTGTCAAAATCTTTTCCTTAATAAACTGCGGCGTGGTCCATTGAAAAAAGACAAATTAATCTCCACCGTTATTCGGGTGAAATGACACCACAGTTCGATCGTTACGCGTCCTAATGTAGATGGTCGGACGCGCTCGACAATATCTGTTACGCGCGGAATTGCTTGATTGGACGACTCCACGACTATTGCCGCGAATGTGTCCCAACATATGAAACATAAATTAAGTCGTTACCCGCGTTTTGTTGCGGTCTCGTTGTCTCATATTGCGTTATAGTCTCTCGTACTATTTGCGCTTATTCTCGTTCGTGTACCTATTTTAAATTGAGTGAGTTAGATGCGGAACGCTTGTATTCCGAGTGCGTATGTGATGTTATTAATGATATTCTATGTTACGTAATAACTGTCGCTGACATTCCAATGTTCTAGGTGTACGGCATCAGACTTACCACCTATTTCATAGTGGGATGTATTACATAACTGGTGGGAGTGTACTACAGTCCACTGCTTACCTCTTCGGGGATTACAGGCGTGAAGTTACGTTTTGTCGCGTCTGTGTTATGTCGACATTTAAATTTGTTTCATACCTTGCTTAAATACAATTGGCTGTGAGTCGTGAATATGTTGCTGTAGTGGGATTTGTGTGGATTAATAAAATGCTGTAGTGGGATATATGTGTGGATTGATAAAAAATTTCGTAAAGAACTAACTAAATTTTAATATTTTTCTCTCATGGTGATATATATCATTCTCGAGATGTTCAAATGTCACTGATGAATTGAACAAAAATTAGTCGATGTGCGCAAATTGACTTTGTTTCATAGTAATTGTGGAGTTTCAGTATGACGGAACAAGGCGAAGGGAACTGCGGAACGAATTTTTGACTTCTATAAATTTACAATTGCGTCTATAAAGCGGGATAATGCTTATAGATATATTCATTGATTAAATCATCGCAGTAACATCAGTAGGGCAACCTACTGATGTTACTGCGAAGATGCCTGCGAAATAAATGCTTCAAAAAAGTGTCCCACAATACGGCAGTATAAAAAAATAATGTTGTTTTTGTTAATATACATAAATTAAATTTTAATATAAAATTGAAAAATTATTACGAGAATTTATTAATTTAATTTCATTAAGACTACCTATATCATACTCAACGTTACTATTTATTGGGTCACGTTATATCATAAGCTACAGATTCCCTTTAAAGTTCAAACTTTGTATCCATTTAACCGGAAACATGTCAATTAATATTCATTCGTGGAGAAGAATGCGACTCGTCTATTATTTCTTATGCAAAATCCTCACAAGAGCATTGAAATTGAGGACTTAATCACAGTCGGTCGCTCCGGCGCGTGGTTGAACAAATTACTGCTGTAATTCAACCGAGAATTGTTTATAATGAATTAATACGAGCACAGACAGCAGGTACTGATTATGCAGATGTCAAGACTCCCTCGTCGCTCGCGAGTGTGTGTGCTCAGCAGTTTGATGAACAAACGCGATGTGATTATAATAATCTGTACCAGTTTTAATTATAATGATGTCTCGATGCAACACGTGATATAATCATCGACCCAACATTCATCACTCGATGACGCTTATAGACTTGGAGTCACGATAGTCACGCTCATATGAACTATATTTTAAAGGAATTGTTGATTAGATGTCCAAACGAAGGAAATAAAATTGTGTAGCTTGTTTAAATGGATTTTTTTGCATGGAAACCGTTCCGGAATAAAACAATCTTGCTTTTTATTTCCAACTCAAAACTTCTACAACAGATACTTCAAATTGAACGCCTAGAAGCTAACTCCATGAGACTACGTACCATACCAAAAATAGTTATGAAACATGTTGGTATGTCATATTTTATATGACGTATGTTGTCTACATTGGTATGTTGTGTATGACTACCATGTAAATTGCCTATGATGGTAGAAGTAGTCTTCTACCTTGGAAACGTAAAATGGTCATGTTCTTTTTTATTAAAACAATGTGATTAAAGGAAGATGAAAGATGTGGAAAATTCATCGTATTCTTCTCTACTAAATAGAAATTGCTTAATTTTCAATGTAATATTAAACAAAACAGGAGGTGGTTATTATTATGTGAAAAAGTCAGGCAATAGACGTACAGGAGGAAGAAATATAGGCTATGAAATATCAAGAAATAGACAAGGGTACAAAGTTTTGTTGGGCTGTTTCGTCTTGCTGGTACTCGAGAGGAACTTTCTAGATACACTTGGCCCAAGATGCAGATTATGACCTTAAACCTTCTCAACAGCAGAGAAAAACCATGTATAACCATAGAACAATTAATTGAATTTTAGATTCCATTTTCAACAATGTGTTAGGTAGGTGTATATTTTGATTGATCGTAATAAATCTAATAATATACACGTCTAATGAATTGCTTTGAACCCACGACCTTTAAGTAATGGAGGTGTAAAGGTCAGGTGATTTGATCTCTTTAAAACAACACTCGAGTCTGTCATCACTTCAAGTTAATATAGAATTATGTTGCAAGAGCGACTGCTGATCGGGAGGTCCCGGGTTTGATTTCCGGGTCGCGAGCACTACAAAATTTATTTAATTTAGATTTTTAGAAGTGGCTCGTAGTCTGGATATGTGCCCGGTGTGTGGCAATAGGCTCACCACCCATTCCATAGTGGGACGTGAACGTGACTGGTGGACCATTGAAGTGTGCTACATTCCTCTACCTACTCAAGGATTACAGGCGTGATGTTACGATGTAATCATGAGTTATATTTTGTATTATCATTAATATATGATTTAACTAAAGAACATATTTATTTTAAATTTATGTGCAATCTTAGTACACGAATATGCGAGTTTTATATTATTAGTAGTAATTTTCTACAGTTATGTTCAATTTCTTTCAATTAAGTTAAGTATACTCTTTTACGTTGTACAATTGTAGATATATTTTTTAAATCATACGAGTAATCTGTAAATACCTACGAATTGTATAATCGATACTGTATTAGACTTCTTTATTGCTGCCATGTCCACATTTATGTTCAATTAAACCAAAATTACATCTATCTTTAGAATATAGATGAGTTGAATAACTTGCTGATTAGTCGAAAGTGAAATTAATTGATCGCGAGCGATTGATGGGGTCTGCGTCTAATTGTTGACTCGGTACGAAGATAACAATAAACGATTATAGCTTACGTCACTGAACTATGTTTGGTAGTATTGCAGTAAAACTTCTTAAGTTTGCGTCACCTGCAAATTGGTTGGTCATTGTAATATGACAGTGTGTCTTCCATGCAAATTGATCATGAAAAGCAGTCCTGCGTAAGAGGACCTTCAATATCAGGGTCACTGTCATTGATATAAAAATAGTAGGCGTTCGCCAAGGTTCCAGTTTAGGACCACAACTATTAATCCTTTCGTGTTAATTTGTTTTGAAGCATATTTATTTAAGTAGTTACTAATTCAAATTTTACAAACTTCAGCGTAAAACATAGCTATATTTTCAATTGGGGAAGGACTGAAACATATTAAATAAGATATTTAAGATTAATGTGATAACACGAATTATCCCGAATTTTTAATGCCATAGATTAAGAAGTAAAGACTATTTAAAAGATTTCATGTTTTAGCCTTTGAAACTGTTCGTTCTTTAGCGGAATCGAGGTGATTGGCGGTTATTCTAGAATTAGTTACGTAATGAAAATTGCGAAATTCCATTAAATGTACACACGTATAAATGAGTTACTATTATATTTTTGCTTACTTCTCTGGAAACTTAAATATAGTAAAAATATTTTACAATGTGTAACTAACTACATCAATTGTAACATAATACAATATATATAATTCAGAGTACTTGTCATCCGTTGTAAATATATATTATTGATCTTGAACAGTATGTACATAACAAAAAAGACACGCGGCAACTGATTTAAATGCATGTTGTCTGATTCGTGGACTTAAAAAATGCTATAACAATGCATACTTTTTTAGTGTTAGTTAATTGCTTCGTTGTTCACACGTTTTTAAAAATAAATATGTAGTCGATTGCACCAAACAAGTTAATAATCGTTTGTTCTGCCGTTTTATTGTCTACGTGACCTCTAGTTTTGACTTCTAGACACACATGTTCGTAAATACTATTTTCGTAAGCCTTATTATGAATCATTTCATAATCAGTATTTTCTTTTATCTTTTATCTTACTCCTGGGTCATTAATTGCAGCTTAACACGTTGTTTTTTGTAATTTATATTATAATGATTGAGATGGTTTTTTGTACTGAATTACGTTATATCTATTGTAAGAGCGCTTTGAAATCCTAACAAACTTTAGATTGTACAAATTTTACAGTGCGTATCAAAAATGTTATGTTTCGGTAGATTTTTTCGAATAGCAAGTCCAGAGAAGAAAGAAATCTATAAACATGTGAGATTTTTTATAATGCTCTTCGAAGTTGATAGAAACAGCCAACCTGCACTCTTCGAGTGATTGATTATAATTATGATTATCTTCAGTCTATTGCAACCCACTGCTGGATATAAGCTTCTCTTGAAGCGTTATGCCCATAATTTCCACGCTGGCATGCGGGTTTTGTATTGTAGAATACTGCCGCTCGTGAAGAAGACCCGTGTTCAACATTAACACGAAAACATGCTTGATGATGAAACAAACAATAAACTTTCATTATTTAATTATTATGAATTTATTATCGTATCAGAATATTCTCGTGTCATATCATACGTATATGATGTGCTTAATAAATGATTCGCATTGTAAATATGATATCATTAGCATACTAAGATACTTTATTATATGTAACGTTTTTGTGCATCCGTTTTATCTCTTGGCCTATCATTGGCCATTTCCTGGAGTCTATTGAATCTTAATTTATTCTGTTTGGAACTTAAACAGTTGATTAGATGCAGTCAATATATGACTTTATATCATACACTGAGCGTAATATCATTGGTATGAGATAATTCGGGTCTACGGACGTTTGTGGTAAATATCACTGCATTTACTTCATTACAGTCCATCGTTGGACTTAGTTTGTATGATCTATATTCGGCTAAGATATTTTCAGTTAACAATTTTAAACAAATTGTTTTAGATTTTTTATACACTAGTATTGTTGTTTGTTTATTACCAGTGCCTGATTTGAAATATGACAACATAATCGTAATTTCAAGCTGGTTTCGTGCAGTGTCTTCTCAGTAATCGTATCAAGCGATTTCAACTGTAATCAGCCCACAACGCGGCGTAGGCAATTTGAAGTTGGGTATAGGTGGTGTATCGATGAGGCGCACTGCCTGCTTTTCCCACTCGAGGGAGGGTTTGCGGGTGAAAGGTGACGTTGGTTTTCCATTGCACTCTGTCCTTGCGCTCGTTGGGCTTGCCGAGGTGGCATCGATCTCTAATGCGGCAACGCTAGAGTTGAAGGGTGACAGAGGGTTGATTGTTGCCTTTTATAGAAACTGTACGTCCTTTGTTTCTGTTGTATTGGATATTTTACTATACACTATCTCTTTTTGAGTTCCTCCTTGGTCGAGTGTCGCGACCGCTGATGGAGAATCGATAGGTTAGAATCACAGATCGGATACTATTGTATTGTTCTAACTTGTAAATTTCTAGTAGTGTTTCGGAGTCTAGACTTGGGCCTGATGTATGGCATAGGCTTGTTAACTATGCCACGATTTAGCTTAAACGTAATTTGTTATACTTACATGGTAGGCAGGGAGCAGGGCGCAAGGATAACATATGTCTACATATATGTTATAGACCTGACGCATTTCCTCTACCTTCATCATTTTTTCATTTACACGACGGTTTCAGAATCTTCTACATATCTTTACGCCGGGTCTCTAATCAGGTAGGCACAGAGCACAGAGAGCCAAATATGTCAATTCTAACAAACCAATCGTGCTTCTTTCACATTCATCACTCTCTTCATACATGCACGCCGGTTCCGAAGACTTCTAGCCTCAGTTAAAACCAGATTTATCTGGTCCATGTGGTCTTAGCCTTCCTCGGCACCTACGTCCATCTACACCCCCCAGAAACTTCTCTTGTCACCAATACTAATTATAATAATATAACGCATGATATGTAATAAATAATAGTCCAAATCCGGTAACAAATACTGTTGAATTGAATCACTAATGAACCATCATTTTCAAAGTGTCATCTTAAAATATTCAACACCTTAACTTATATTTGCCAGTAAAAAAAGAACACGCACAAAATCTTTCTTAGAATCGCACATTAGGCGCCCGACTCCACTCCTGTAACGCCGAAAATTATTTTTTAATCGTATTGCACCGAAATCTTTAAGACATTTTTTGCTACACATATCACGTTCGTCTTAATTGTTCCCTTTCATAAGACGACAGAAGTGGGGTTAATCTCGTGATGTTATTCGTCTCGCGGTGTGGTATTCGACGGACCATTCATTCCTTCGTCTTTTTTATAACGATCCGTGTGAATAATAAAGGATTTTGTGTCATAAGATATTAGAGCCCCCGGTTTGATTTATACGTCTGCTCGCATTAAATGTCTATAGTTTGTGTACCTGCCGTTTTCTTTGCTTCATCTGCTTTGGGATTTTTTGTACGACATACCTACATATGTTTAGGTTAATCGCACATTGACTGCTGAAAACGCAGTAAACGCCGTATACTTATTCAAATGTACATTTTTTATATGAGTGTTTGCTAAATTACTTTTAAATGTATAATTTATGATATAGCCTATTTTTCTATTGATATGTATGAAAGAGTATAAAGAATAAAATTTATCCGATGATTTCTACAAGCTAAGTGAGTTAATAAGTATATAGCGTCATTATTATTTACATCTTACATTATGCTTAATTCTATGTATCGAAATATCTAAAATGCGAACGAAATTTTAAATAAGCGTTTATCATTAGTAATATGACTGACGTTTTATAATTCCAGAAGAGTTAGGCACAGGAGTGTAATACACTCCGTTTTACTCCCAAACTGAAATATAATTAAACTTTCTACTATTCGATGCTATTCTGATCGATTCTAACTTTTCAATAATTAATACGTACTTGGAATTTATAATGTATTGTGTGCGTTGATCTCGTGGACGTTGGCGCCGATCTGGACCCGTGAAGCTGCGGCGATCAAAGCGATCGAGACGTTCAGACATCCAGTATCGTATACATCTCGTGACTATTCTGTACGCCGGGACAACAATAGTGGCGCCCGAACGTCGCTCGTACAATGGTTAAGTGACTTAGAATTCGAAATTCAAATGCATGATTTATGGCATTAAGCATTAAATAAAAAATATTTTTATACACGCTGTCGTGCCCTTGACCACGAGGGTCGTTATCGAGGAATTAATTTATTAGAAAATTATGCTTTGCGGATTGTATTTATTATTGTGATGTTTGTAACGATAGAATGTTGGGAAATTTGAGAAATATTTGTAGGTAACTAACACTATATATTTAAATGTATGGAACAAACGTTAAAATGTTTCAAAAAGAGGTTGATAAACCGAAATCTTTTGTTATGTTATTATTAATGACTTAACTTGTTTTGATATGTTATAATAAATTTATTAGCAGTAAAATTAATTGCAGTAAATAAATTAATGTACTTACACTTCACGTGTACTAAAAACTTTCATATTAGCAAAATGTCAATTGATAGTACAATCCATTGAATTAGTATTAAAAATCATTTGAATTATCTTGTCGTAAATGTATATTTGAAGTTTACCAATAGGCAGTAATTTAACATGGTGGATTTTGATACTCAACCTTCTTACATTTCTAGGATACTAACCTGTAATACTCGATCATTGATGATAATGACATTAATACAGGATTTGTACGTTACATTTATCATGACGAAAACAATTGTAAAATTTCCAAAAAAAAATATAAACCAGCGTAGTGCTCTATGTAATAAAAGCTTATGATAAATGAACAACAGATAAATTAACTCAAAAGATAAATGAACAATATTGTATATTATTGATACAATATTATTGATTGTTGATAATGATGATGTAACTAAACCTCTCCTGAACAAAATGTAGGTACATATGCAATCAAAGTTTGTATGAATCTCTATTGAACGTTGTTACCAAGTAATTACAAGAGATCGTATCAAGTTTTATGATGATTTGATTTGTCAGTTCTATACAAATCGATGGTATACGTGAATAACAATGGTGGCGCCCGTCCGTCGCACACAGAATAGTTAAATGATCCGAAACGTTTGAAATGCACTCGTCGGAATGCAAGTGCATTATCTGTCGTGTGGGATGCTGTTCGCTTCGTAATAAAACTGTTGGTGCAGCTCGCGTTTTATTGAGAGCCGAGCAATGAAACGGATGATGTTCTCAAAATAATACGTTTTTATTTTTTCATGTTTTTATGATTTTTTTCCTATTCTTTCTAATTTTGGTTTGTTCTAAAATGTTTGTTTTCTGCTTGTTTATATTTTTTTGGTTTTTAGTTTTTTCCGTCTATATATTTTGTTCATATTAATTACATCTTTAATATCTATTTCGTTTTTAATTTTCGTTGGTCGTGTTGGTTGCAAGTGCGACTACATATGTTTAGATTAATATACGGTTTAGGTCGACCGTGAGGTCCTGGGTTCCTTTTCCGGGCTGAACACTACAAAATTTTCTAATTTAGATTTTCTAGTAGTGGTTTGGAAATTGGAGTCTGGATCTGTGCCCGATACATTGCAATAGGTTCACCATCTATTCCAAAGTAGGACATAAACGTAACCGGTGATAGATGGCAGTGTTCTGCATTTTGCCTACCTTTTCGGAGATTACAGGCGTGAATTTTGTGCAGAGTTGTACATATATGCATATGTATGTAATGTTAGCACCAAGTGAATAGGTTAATTCCGACTCCTCGAGCTCATTGAATATCTGTTTAA
This sequence comes from Mysoria ambigua, assembly GCA_018245875.1. NCBI lineage: Eukaryota > Metazoa > Arthropoda > Insecta > Lepidoptera > Hesperiidae > Mysoria > Mysoria ambigua. The sequence continues at coordinate 18,211 of DWEI01000051.1, read as the reverse complement.
GTTACCTTCCACAATTGCGGAAAAAGTGCTTGGGTCTATCCTAAATTATTTAAGGTACAAATCGTTACTTCTCGACACTTGCTTAAGGTCAGGTTTTCACCTCAGTTATCTTATGTGTCATATACTTCTAATACTGTCATATCGAAAAGTCATAAAGGTATCTTTGTAAAACATATTCAGTTAACGCAAACTGTACCCGCATCTCCGGAGGGGGATAACGGGGTGGTTTACTCCACAGTATTGTCGAGAACAAATTAATTTCGTTGTTGAGTATGACGGAGTTAGAGTAGTCAATACCCCATCCCACTGGAGCCCCGGGGTGCTCCCGGCGAAGTGGGATGGGGTTCTCCACCAGATGCAGATACATGCAGGGGCATGCGCATTGCATGTCTCCCGGGCAGACGCGCCGCATCGATTGGTACCTGTTGAGGCAAAGGTTTTAAACATTACATAGTATCCACAGACGTCAGTTTAATGCAAATTCGGTATTTTCTTGTTGTCGTTCCAATTTCGGACGATGGCCGCGTAGGTACATTGAGAAAGTGGAATTTTGAAACAATATCACTGTATGTTACGATACTAGTTTTATCTGAATTTCCATTTACCTGTTATTTTGTAAATTGTTACCTATACTGAGTTATCGCTTTGTATCAATAATGTCAGTATATAAATGATTCTATGAATATGTTTTGTAATATTTACGTAGATTTATTAAAACGCTGCTCTAACAAGTAAGGAGGGAATGTTTTAAGTACATTAGCAATTTATAGATACAACATATTACATATAATAAAAAATCATTTCGTTGAATCAACATTTAAAATAAGTATGAACCATTTGTAATCTCATAAGAATTATTTCCTATTAATTACATGAAGGTTATAAGATACTTAATCATAATGTATAAAAATGAGCCTCGCGGCTATAAAACTATAAATGTGGACACAAAATTATTTATAAACATAAAAAATATAACAAAATGTGTTACACCAATAATTCGTAGAAGCCGGTCGGCGCTCTTTTATCGGATACCTGCGACTCTACAATTCGGTAAACGGAGGTATGCCGAGCGTTGACGCCACTATACAGGGTGACACTTTTTAGACATGAAACATATAACAAATGTTATACAAATGTACAAAACTACTGAGAATCATTAATTTTTTGTACATTGATTACGTATATCCTCACGCTAGATTTCAAGGCGGGCAGGTAGCACAGACTGGTAAATATCTCGGTCCTTAGAGACCTTGCTTCTTCTATATAAAATATTGTCTTTATACACGCACACTAGTTTCTGACGGCATTCGGAGACCCCCTTCAACCAGTATCTGAATTATTCGATCTAGATAGATAAGTTTTTTCTCCGTCTAAACAGAAAACCCGTGCACGTTGCATCCACAGAGGACAGATAATAACCTAACAAAGAAGAATAAAAAATATTGGCGCAGAAATAAATGAGTTGTGTTGTGAAGGAAATAAAAATTTAAAAATCGATTTTAATGGAAGTAACTGGGTAACTAAAAAAGAAATGCATAATAAAACCGAATTATGAAATTATTAGCACCATTTAACCTGTAGTGTTTCATTATGATTACTAACACATGTAGATTTAGCTAACGCGTTAAGTGACGCTAATGTGGCAGAGTACAACACCCTTCACAATTTGAGTGGAGGCCTTTTGTATAATGTTTAATAAGATTGTGATGATAATAATTAATATCATAAATCTAACATCATACCTGCAATTCCCAATAAACTCGTCAGAGGAGTGGAGTACCACTATTTAGGTGATGGGCCTATGCTGTACTCCAAGGCACTACAATACATTTAAACCGAAAATTCTGTTAGAGGAATTGAATAGTACCTGACCCGGGGACTAAACTCAGGACTTTTCGATCAGCAGCTTCCCTTCCCAAATACTCGATGAGGAAGTCAATGAGGAAAATAATCATGTTGATAATAAAATATAATTTAATATCTCATGACATAAACAGAGCACGCTGTATAACAACAAATGATGTAGACGGCATGTCGCTTAGGGTGTGACGGATATTATAGTTTTTTTTTCATCGCGAACAAAACAAACTGAATGGATGCTGGTGAATGAAATTCCATGGACGCCTAAGCGCCCCTATTTCGTAAAAAAAATCCTACGCTCACAAAGAACTTCCTCCGGGCCCACGATTCTTGCGCCATACGAACCTGATATTGTAAAACTGAATAGACAGTTAAATTATGGATTCTAAGAAAATTCTTGCGAGTTTGAACGAAAACCACTTTTTTGGTTGCGTCGCTTTCTATCCAAGCCTCTAATTCGTCTTATTGTAGACGTCTTGAGAGAAACGGTATATTCATTTGAATCGCATATTTTAATAGTAATGTTACTAGTAATGTTCGATAGAAATATGCGTTTCGGTTTCAGCCAAAAACTTTTTCTTCAGTTCTGGATCATTTGGATGTTCACGTACAAGCGAGTATAAGGAAAGAGAGGGAAATTGGTTTTGGCTGAAAACTTTGGATTTCTCTTGGACACTAATTAATTCAATAATCTGAATATTAATTATTCGCTTTATTTAATTGCTCGCACTCACGACTGGATATTTTCTATATACTCCTTGTTTATCTCTTTTTATACTTACTTAGCTTGTCGACCGTTAAACCGTTCTATTATTTTCTATTTGGCAATAATTGAATCCTTTTCATCATCGTCTACATCATCATCAGCGTCGTCATCACACTATTATCATTTTACAATTTGTAACGTAATAAGCCAGTATTCGTTTTCCAGTATTTACATTCTAAACGAGGAAATCGAACACTATGGGTTTTGTATTCCTGCTTGGATTTCTCAAGACTTTAATACCCGGAGTAAAACACGGACGCACGCTGCCCAATGTGCGTAAGTACAGCGTAATATAAACAACATTTTACTTTTTATTAATTATTCATACATGCAACACGTGCGCGATAACTTGAGACCCGCGTGACGTCACGGCAGCGCTTTGTACAGTAGGAAAAAACGTATTATCCCATTTTTTAAATAGCCTCTAAGAGATTCTTAGTAACAGTACATCTCTACTTTTATTAAAAATAGATCTATATTATAATTATTAAAATAACGATGTATACATGTGCGGCAAGCAGGTGTTAAGTTATCGTCCGCGGGTTGTACTGATTGACATGTTATATCTTTTGCAAATAGGAAAATGTAAACGTAACATCACGCCGGTAATCCCCGAAGCGGTAGGTAGGTAGTATGTATGTACTTCACCCCCGACTTTTCACTAGTAAAGTACGTAAACGTACCGATTGTAAGTTTATTGCCATGCACCTGACACATTTTCAGACTCCGAGTCACTACTAGGAAATTTAAATTAGAAAAATCTAGTTGTATGATTGACCTGGGATTTGAACCGAGGACCTGCTGATCGGCACTCGCGCTTGCAACCAACACGACTAACGAGGCAGTTAATAGGAAAATATTATCGAAAAACTATTGTCCTCAGTCTGCTCATATATCATTAGCTTTACTTCCGTTTTTATCTTCTAATTAACATATAAATTTCGTGTAACAGGAAACTTTACAGGATATCTCTGTAACGAGACTAAATTTCAATTGTAATAATTCTTTCTTTATTGAAAAATATAAATTTAATTTTGACAAATAATGACAGGCGTTATCATTGTAAATATTGGTCTTGAATATTTATGCATTTGTTGCTGTAGTCAATACCAGGCTTCGTGGATCAATCGACGTGTTTAAGGCTAGTTACACACGTGACGTTTCTCGACATACACACAGTGCGAAGATAAAATGCTTTGCACTTTTAACACGCGCCAGGAAATTGTACTCACTGTTCACTTTTAACTAGAAATTGTATGTAGTCATCTTTCATATGACATGATGACCTGTTCGGTATAACGGTCAGTATGCTGGTATGCCAGATGGTTCCGGGTTCGATTTCCGGGCAGGCAGATGCGTGACTGATGAAATAACGTTGTCCGTATTGAGTTTGATTCTTGTTCTACGTTTCGTGTTTCTTGAACGATGTATCATCCAGCGGGGTCTGTTACGGGCCCGTTGGGCGTGGGGTGTTACTTATAATACGGTGTGTGATCCATTAAACATAAATTAAGACTTACCCATAATTATCCATCCATCCATCCTCCCTCGGGTCAATGTACAGCGACACACATGCTGTAGTACTTGAACGGTGAGTTCGGAACAGTTTCATGGTACGTAGTTTTGCAGTGAGCTGTACTGTCAATAATGTAAATTATTAAGTAATAAAGATAAATTAGACCTTATTGATGTAAGCGCTGACGCTGTTACCGGTCACTGCCGGCTAGTATCGGTCACTAGTGCGCATACCTACCGGTTTGACTGTCATCGCTGACGGCCGACGTTGTACCTCGAGAGACCTCGGATACCTTTACAACGGATTATCACGAAAATGCTTATATAATTATTGTTATTACACCGAAATGATCTGTCTCTTCCGCGTAGGAAGCGTCAATTAAATACCAAATGTACACAACAGTTTTTACAACTCCAACGTGATTCTTGTACATTCGTACTCGTAAGTTAAGCTTTCATGTAGTTTATTATTAACTTTATTAACTTTAGGTAGACCAAAAGTAATATCACGATTTTCAGCTTCTCAATTAATATAAGGAAGCTATATTTTACGATACATTGTAGGACTCTAAATTGATTTTGACCAATTAATGTTTCGTTGAGATCGAAGATTTGGAAATGGTTATGCTAAATAATGTAAAATGTCATTAAAATGTAACATCACGCCTGTAATCCTCGAGAAGGTAGGTAGAGAAGGATCAAACACTAGTTTCACTAATTACGGTTGTACTTCCTACTATGCAATAGGTGGTGAGTCCATACACCGGACATATATCCAGGCTCCTAGTTATAATGAGAAAGTTAGAAAAAGCTAATAGCGCCCGACCTTGTATTTCAACTCAGGACCTTTAGTTCGGCGGTCGCGTTTGCAACCAACAAAACTAACGAGGCAGAGAAAGTCGATTGCGTAGTATTGAGCGCCCTGATTGTTTTACACTTTTCAAATTACTTTATAACTATGTTGAAATACTTGCACAGATATAAGCAACGGTAATTGAACTTATCCTTTTTATATACAGTGTATTTGGATTATAATTGAATCATTAAATATTTCACTACAAAATATGTATGTATACATGTATTATAGCATATGTTTTGTATATCCATAGTGTTAATTACTCTCTTAGAGAGGACTGACGTTTTTACTGTAATATATTATGCACCGAACTGATTTAACGAGTACATTTACAAATTAATGTTAAGTAGGGGATGCATTACAATTCTAAATAATTATATCTAATGGAACTCGTAAAATCAAGATATTCTACATAAAAATAAGTTATTTTGATAAATATAATTGTTTCTAATCTATAGTGAAAATAGTTTTGTTATATCAAGAAATGTTTTAACGAATCTATGTAAAAATGCAATTGAGTTCACCCACGCGTCGCCCACAATCGGGCTTCGGGAGCTTTGTTTTATATTTTAGTGATGCGAGTTAATGTAACTGGTTACATACAGTGCTATTGTAATAGGTGTTACTTAAGTCTATATGGATTGTTTATTTATAATTATCAGTTATCATAATGCATATAAAACTGACTATTTCCTTATATATTTTGATAGTATATTTATTATTTAATAAATATGACTTATTCAATATTTGAATTGAACATTTGATATTTCAAAAACCAAATGCCGTTTTAACCTAGTTGTAGGTATTTATATAATTATTTTACATAATGGGTATGAGAAATAATACTGTGTAATAAATTTTTAAAGACAATCTGAAAGTTAGGGATAAACAATATTTCACTTTAAAAAAATATCGAAATGCGTAAATTCATATCAGTACAACTATAAAGTTACAGATATACGGCAAGTAGGTACACCATAGTCTAGGCTCTATCAAGATTTAAGATCTAATGATCGTGTGTCTCGTTATTTAAGTGCATCATTACATACAGTTGTAACACGGAAAATGTGCATTTCGTGAGACTAAATTTATAATTCAAAGAAAGTGAAGACGATGACAATGAACCTTAATATTCCTCTATACTGAGATGCTCTGTATCTCTGTAAGCGATAGAAAAAAGGTTAAGAATAAAAACGAAAAAAATATTTATTAAACTTTTTTTTGACAACCTTTTTATGGCATCCAATGAATCCGTGACCGGTAATAAAAGTTTACAAAAATCAGTACCCTCGTAACGTGCACTGAAGAGACAAAATGTGTATGTAAATATTGGTGTAAGTAGAACATTATTTATATAACTGGTACATCTCTATCTTATGTTTGTATGGGCATTGTGGGAAGCGGCTGGGCGGCAAAGATTCCGCGACTGCGCCATCTGCGCCGGCGCCTGCCTCGCTCGGCGCCGGCGATAGGTGAGAAAATCTCTCCGGAGCCTCGCCGCTACCAAACACTATTAAACCACAGCATGCCTCGTATATGCCTACACGCCACCAGTCTCTCTGAGGCGATGACAGTTGTGTAAAAAACTTATGTGACATTCAAACGATTTTATTTCGTTTTTATGATTTTAAAAAGACTGTTCATACAAAATATGTTCATAAGTATAAGTATGGACTTGGATTTTGTTAGCAACTTGACCGTATCGAATATCAATAATTTTAGTCAAGGATGACACTTGCGTTCAATTTGACTTTTACCATTTTTATTGATCATAAAGTGATTTAAAATGATAGCGATATAACAAAAACGGTCCGTGAATTTTAAATTGTAGGAAACATACTTATCTCGCAATGTTTTGTGTTTAAAGTATTTCAACTTTGTAAACTCCTTATCTCCAACGATTCTCGGCGTTATTACTTGTAAACAGATGTTCGTGTTATCATCGCCATTGTTTTGTCGAAACTTACAATAAACACCTCAGACCGTATTGTCAACGTTGTAAGCTGAAACACGTGCGATGTGTCTGTTCTGCGAACAGTGCTGGTAGTATCGTATCTGTGGCGGAGGCGCGGTGTGTGAGACTGTGAGTCATCTCGTTCATTGAGCGGCGGTCCATTGAGCGTTCGCGCTCATTACCGCTTCGCCGGCCGGTCCTGCGCACACGCACAGCGCGTCGCTCGCGGACCAGTAACACCGACGCACTGCCTACGACATGGTGGCCCTCATCTCGCGATACAACGTGAGTTAAGCCTACGACTTCCTCTCGTTTGAAACCTACAACATTTAAAATTCCCTCGGTCCGCACGTAAATTTATTCGTGCCGCTTTATATTTATTATTCAATAATTTGTTGCAGATGGAGAATTTATCGAAATCGTGCGTGTGGATATTCGCCGCTGCACTCTTGGCAGCCTGCGGTGTTAGTGCCGGCGTCGGAAATAAGAGACCGTTCACGCCGACCGATTCGATTTTAGATATTATCGATACGGAGCAAGTTGAAAAAATGTTGGCGGCTCGCAGGCGGACAGAACAAGCGTCTGCATCGTCCTACGTCCAAAGAAATGAACTGGGCGAAGGCAGTTCCGAAACGATGGTAGTGTCAGTACCGGACCAAGAGGATGCGACAGAGTTACCTGCCGGCATTGATTACCGTAACATTCTCAAATCATCTAAAAATGCGTTAGTGGTGACCAAGAAGGAATATCTCAAGGAGGATTGGTGTAAAACGGAACCTCTGGTTCAAAAAATCCGTGAACCTGGCTGCTTGCCGACAACGGTGATTAACAAATTTTGCTACGGACAGTGCAATTCGTTTTACATACCCAAAGGGCCGCGGCGTCGCGACGGAAACGATGAGCGTCCTCCGCCAGCTTTCAAATCCTGTTCGTTCTGTAAGCCGAAGAAGTTCATCTGGATCACTGTCACGTTACGCTGTCCGGGACAGAACCCGCCGTTCAGACGGAAGAGGTTGCAGAAAATCAAACAGTGCAAGTGTTTACCGGTGGGGATTAACTGATGTCGATCCGGCGACAGACCCTCCACTGCAGGGGCGGTACATCCGTCTAGCTTAGCCCACGGGGCGCGAGTCAGTCAGCGCGTTGCGCGCGACAGAAGCACGACGGGCATGCTGAGTAGCAAAAACCGAAAACGATCACGAGTTAGAACGGACATAATAAAAGTGTTGTTACCTGTTGCTTTGATACATGCGTGCCGTAATAGCCGGTGCGTTTTAGCGAGCGTAAGAGACGAGCGGTAAAACAGTTCGGTTGCTCTCATACGTCAATGGCGATGACGTCATGTGATGCAAATTGTAATAGATGTGCGATATAATATCACGAATATAGCGGCGTCGGTTGCATGTCACCCGACAAGAGCTTTAATTGTCTGTAGTGATTGTAAATTAAAACGGTGTTAGTGAAGTGATTGTGACCTTGAGTTCATTTCATACTCTTATCCGTTGCAGACTTGACCGTGGAAAAGTTTATGGTTATTGTTGCGTAATTAAACGGAAAATCTGTAGAATGCCGTTACGATTGTTTTTGAGAAGTGCACGTCTCTATTTTGCTACAGAACTTGTGTGATATTAGTTTGTAGACGACTATATATTTAGTTATAGTGCGTTATACATACTTAGTTAGTTCATGTACAGTAATCATATTTGTTTAATTTATTATTCCTTCTCCTAAATGATAATATCGTTAAACAACGTTAGCCCACTGTAGCTTAAACCGAAATACGCTTATAAATAGTAATTTTAAGTATGTTTGTATTATTAGATTGATTGGATTTTAGGATTGTGATGTTTTACAATACGAGATCGTTTCCGGCGGAAGTATAAGTTCCATATTTTAAAAATATCCATTACTGATGCTGTGCATGCCCTCAATTTTTTCTTTAATATTTTCTGACTTGAGACTAATATGAAAATGAAGGGTATTCATTGTTGTCACCGCGCGTGTTATTTAATTGAATTCACTACTCATTAATTTGATCAATATTACATTTAATAATGAAATATTTTTTGTTATATAATATTGTTTTAAATAGAACTAACTAATAAACATACATGCGACATGTTTGATCGAAGCAAATAAAATAAGACTATGTAATATTTAATAGCACCTGAAGTATTAATTCAAAATCACTGCCTTTTTCAAAGGCTTTTTGAGAACGCTTTACGTTGCAGTCATATCTTTCGGCATCAGTTAAACCGGAAGACGCCGATGTATACGCTACTTTATAACAAAACGATGAATTATTGGTTTGTCGCTATCAAATTATATTTACTGTGTTACTTTATTTGTATATTGCAAAGTTGTATCAAATATATATTTTTCGTATTGTCCCTCCACTTTTAGAGGGTAAAATAATTGTTCAACACTACACATAATAAGCAATTAGTATTAATGTATTTATTAATAGTTACAATAATAACTCAATTAATTGGTTTCGTTTTGGTTTCTTGCCATTGTATTTAATATTATTGAAACCAATAAAGTCTATTCCATATTCGTACTACGATGTCAAAGCAATTTAACTTTGTTTTTTATAGTTAATATCCTGTTCCAAATCGTCTGAGTGTGTTGTTTTCAAAGTATAGTATTTAAAAATAATTGTTTCAGTAGAAATGATTTTTCTTTTCCAACGTAAAAAAGTGTAATTTAATTTTGCCCTAAAATAAATAGTACCATTGTTTACGCTTATCATTGTATTTTTATATTACAAATATATACGAGATACATTTCACGTGTATTTATTTCTGTGATTATCCAATTGTAGATTTTTTCTCTTACTACCGACGACTGACACGACACATGGAATAATCGAACTTGATGCTCCAGTGAGAGTTTATCGAAAAAAGTCAGTACATTAATAAATAGAATAATTTAAATTGGTTATGACAATGCGTGGCTGGTAGTAGGTGGACGCCAAGAGTTGAATATAGAGTCCAGTAGTGGACAAAAATAGGCCAACGACAATAATAACGATAATAACCCATTAGCCCGTGAAGGTTAGATTTTCGTTATTTATAAAAGCAGAAAGTTTTTTAACGCATGCTCCGGATATGGCTGACTTCATCTTGTTGAACGTCGTCCGTTGCTAGACATTTAACACAGTGGCGGGCCCTTGCCAGACATGCATATATTGTAGGCCCACGCAGAATATACACGAGAGACCGGCATAAGTTCTGCGTCTGGGTGTAAAAATACCCACATAAGTATATGTCTATATGCATATATGTAGTCTATCAGCGATCTGGTTAGCATACACAGGCTCTCCTCGTGCTTACTCTGAGGTCGGATGGCTTTGCGTACAGATGTCCCGTGATATTATCATTGCTGAGTATTGCAGCGACCAGAGTAATGTCACCAAGGCGCGAAGGCGTTGAAGAACAACATATCGTTTATTATAACTTTGCATCTCGTCCGTGCTACGTAACACCAGCTACATAACTCTGATATTTAGTGTGAAAAATCAGTTTATTAGTTACACTGTATATATTATGTGGTTTCATAGATAATAAAAAGAGATATTTGACAGCCTCGTTGATCGTGTTGATTGTAAGTGCGACTGCCGATCGGGAGGTCCCGGATTCGAGTCCCGGGACGAACAGTACAAAATTTTCTAACATAGATTTTCTAGTAGTGGTTTAGAGTCTGGATATGTGCCCGATGCATGGCAATAGGCGCACCACCTCTTATACGGTCGGACGTAAACGTAACCGGTGAAACGTGGGAGTGTTCTGCATTCCTCTGCGTACCTCTTCGGGGATTACAGGCGTGAATTTACGTTACGTAAAAAGATATATTTCTTCGTTCGTTCTGTATAATACATATTTATTTTTTGGAATGATGTTCATCTTTTTATTGTCATCATCAGCCTAAGTCCACTGCTGGACGTCGGCCTACCCCTAAAGTATTATCACCTCTCCTCGCTTAGTTACAAGATTTTGTTCGTGTAAGGGATGTAGCAAATCAGTGGGCCACAGTTCCAAGTGTCCACTACCCATTTCTATCTGGAAATAACTACGAACACGAATATAGGATTGGCTCTCAGATAGCTTCATCATCCAGTATGTATTGTTAAACTATTGATTGGTTGTAGTTATGTTAAAGTAATCGTATTTTATCGTATTTGTAATTACTGCTAATCATGTCAAAATATGCATAGCATAATATTAATCGCAGGTTAATTGAGTCAGTGTTTGAAATTAAATTTTATTTAAGTAGAAACGCATCAACGTTTGTGGTTTGTAAGTTTCATGTTTTACGATTGTATGAAAATTATACAACAGTGTCAAAAATATGATGTTTCTGTTGTCATATTCATGTATAGTTAGTCATTATTACATATTTATTGTTAATATCTTCATCGATTGATACAGAACTCATCCACAACAAAAGTGAGGTCCAAAACTGGCAAGGCTATTTCGAAAATATATGCGTCAGATAAGCTGTTATTTAATCCTCTTTTTACATTCTACACATGATTACTTACTATTTGACTATTTCTTTAGTAGTTTCCGATAAAAAGTAGTCCCACAGAAATAGCTGATATCGCAGAGGGAGTGTATCCTTTTGTAACATCGTAAGCTAAGCGACGCTAGAGCCTACTTAATGCCTAATGACATTATCTCCCAGTGAACCCTGTTCTATAGGCTTTAAATTCGAAGTGTTTTTATTTGTAAGATAATAAACTTCGGCAGCGTGCTACATGTGACGCCATCTAGTGACGAGTTTCAAAATGACAAGCGTCCTCATTGAAACTCTTTTAAAATAATGCGTGTGTGTGCATTATAATACATGTATTGACTTCAGTTTTTATGTAATTTAATGTTGATATCAGCGTAGCTATAATATAAGCCGAAGTGTTAAAAACATGTTGTTTTTTAAACTTTTATTTATCGTCTGACTGTCTCAGACCAATAGTTGACATAAATGTTTGCTAAGGGATCGTAGATTAAAGCTTCTTTTATCGCGTATGTTGCTGCCGGTACCAGGTAGAGTATGTACCCATTTCTCGGTAGATTGCGTTGTACCCCGATCAACTGGACGCGAGACCTTCGTCTGTATCAAAATAGGGTACTCCGTTGGCATCTCCTGACCACATATATATTATAGTTCTTTTTTGCAATATTAATGTAGACCCAAGTAATAATCTGAAATGGTGTTGAGTAGTTAAATTGAAATACCTCTTGCATCTATAATACATTATTAATCTGGCACACAGCTTGGATGCGGTGCGGTTTTGCGGCAAAGATGGGTGTCATTGTTCTTTCGCAAACGTAAATAGAAAGTGTTTTCATTATTTTAAATTAATATATGTTGTTTACTGATTACTGGGTTCGATGCATTATGTAACAAATACTTTAGATACGGACGTACTTAGAGTTATTACTTGACCAGATTGTCCTGTGTAAGGTCTAATATTTATTACTTAAACATTTATTGAATATTTTACTATTCGTTTCTTAGGGTCACTTTGTGTCTTTATACTCCATTCAATAAATAGGTATGTTTTAATCGAGTATTATATATTCGCTCTGTGGTGTATGTACCTTATTTAACTTACTTTTGAAGTGTACTGGATGACTACAAACGTGAATCAAAGGCTTAAATAAAAGAGTTCCTGCCTATGTGTTTTTAAAGTACAAGTGCGCTATTAACAAGCTTGTGTTTTTGGTATTTCATATCACGTGTTGTGTGTGAAAATAGCAAAGTGTATCGCTTAAACACTATTTCTGGGTTTGGGTTAGCATTTCAAATAAAACTTCAAACATTGAGTGAGTAAATTTATTTAGCCAAATAGACACAGCATAAGTCGCCATTTCATATAAAACTATCTATAATAAAATACATCACTTTCGTGCGCGCCCGGGTGTGAATTACACGATTTCGCCATGTATGTGAAGTTCAATTTATATCAGTTTTACATTCGTAGCCAAAATTTCATAAGCTTACAGCTATTATGAATTGATGTTCCAGATACAGATTAGTAATAAAAAGCATAAATATATATTATAAATATAGATTATAAAATACGGATATTATTTATTATAGTTCCATGGCACGTAAAATCAAATCATTCTTTCATTCATTCATTGTCACGCTTAGGTTTTGTTTGCTTCTTCAAATCCGTTACATTTAAATTTTTGTACGTACAAATATGATAGAATTGTTGTGATTTCTCTGTAAATTCTCATTACGGTGTAATAGTCCAGTATTGTATGATAGTCATGCCCTAGATGATGTTCAATTCGATACATAATTGCAATCCGGAGAGTCACAGATCAGATTAAGTAGAGAGTCAGTGGAAGGTTATCCAGATGCATCTCCTTGGCTCTCGTGCAAAACCTGATATCGTAAGAGGTAGTGGATTGGTTGGATAATACTGTAATTTGTACTATATAACAGATGAAAACACTCACAAACACGCTCACACTTACACTCGAATGATCATACACACACACACACACACACACATCGCGCGATCACACACACACACACACACACACACAGGCACACTTATGAATACGTTCATTGTTCCTTTTTCCACACTTTGATAAGTTATATATATAAATGGCATGTGAACGCGTGGTATAAGACGTCACCATTGAAGTTCCGCCGTTCGAAGCCTGTGTAATTGTGACCGAATTCATTTGATTACATTCTCATGTCCCAATAGCCGTTCGTCCCATTAGCGATGCTGTTTGATGTCTATGTTAAAGATATTTCCCGGTCAGCTCTCTTTTGTACCGTCCAGTGACTGAAGTTCCCGATTTTGGCTTCTAATTGGAACGTTGCAACGGCAATACTTAAGACATGGCATTCCATATTGATAGTCAATAGTCACATCATAGTTCCATTCACATCGGCAGCACATGAGGCACCTCGCCGACGCTAGTTTGACACGAGGTCTCGGTAGAACGGCCCAATGGCTAGCGAAGTCGGCTACCACACGGTCCAGTGATTGTGTGATTACATGACGGTGGTACATGACCAGTCGAAGATGCACGCCGATTCTGCCACCGGTAATACCAAGAAACAAATGTTTACACTACCACATATATAACATATCATGCAATATATTTTAGTATTATATGTACACATTGAATTCATACGAGTTAAACTATGTATATGTACAATATGAATTTTAAATGGCGTATTTTAACTGAGAGTATAGTGACTGATCGAATATTAAATTTACAAGCAATGTTTAACATTGATCCCATGCGTCATGGGGATTACAATACAATATTCTATGAAATGGATTTTATCCCGTTTCCTTCATTATTTTTGCCTCTTAACGCGTCTATCACGATATTTAGCTCACGAGTGTACATACAAGTACTTTTACAAAGTACATAGGATGTTTTCTAAATCATTTTTCTTTAATCAATACTTGTTATTCGAATCGCAATAACGTAAGTGATGCAAAGGAGATACCTTTTTGTCTTTTTCGTTTGCATTAATATAGACGTGTATACACTTTACACTAAAACAATTTCTCGTTAACAAATTTTGTCCGGTGTATGGCAATAGGCTCGCGGCCTATTCCGTACTGAAACGTAAACTTCACGAGTGAAACAGGTACTAAATTAATCACTTCAGGGTTTATATGCGTGATAATAAGTTTTTCTCGTTTCAAACAGCTTTACGTAATAGATTGGGCGTACAACTATCGTTTTTTTCTGTTTATATGACTCCTCTGAATAATCTTCCTGATATACCAAAATAAATAGTCACAGGATTGTCTGTCAGTAGTTGTATTTGTTATAAACATAATAATTTCATTTTCAATTTATCATTCTATTGTATAGTTGAAATTGGAAAAAAATTTTTGTTTTACATGTGATTTTTTTTTCACTGATTTGCAAATGTAGTATTAATGGCACGGTAAAAGGTACCTAATTTGCATCACACCATTCAATCCAACTTCTCACATCGATCGTGACTTTCTATTTCCTGCCAAATAATGCATGCCGCTAATTATGTACACAGCGATTAGATGTTATGAATTACCACCTCAACAGCACTTATTTCGCAAAGCTTCACTTGAAACATTTCACGCGCTTCGTATTTACATTGACTGTACAAGACAAGAGCCCGTCGAATTAAATTGAACCCATCCCAAAGTTGGTACAAATGCCACTTATGTTTTCCTATATGTACAATATTATCATAACGCTATCACTATCACGAAGTTTGAACGACATTTTACCGAATCAGCCACCTCTTATACAGATATTACTATAATGTACATATCAACGAAGTCAACTCATTACATTTGTAATATTTTCCTCTCTTTTATTAACACTCCAGTGAATAAATTAACACATCAAAATATGTATAGTATATACAGACATAGAGATATTGTTAGTGGAAAATATCCGCCGCTGAATGTTCTCAGGTCCAAATCAGAGTAAGGTTTAAAGGGCCGAGCGTCGTGCGATGTATTTAGCGATTCGGCCAAGTATTTCACTTCAATGCTGTGAACATGTAAATTGAATACTTGACCGGCGATATAACATTTTTATCTCTCTTTTTCTCTCTCCTATAGTGACAGTTTTTAGTGTCACGTTGCCCGTGGCGTGCCAGCACGCGCGCGCATAAGCGTACATGCCAACACGCTTGTGAGTTTATGTACGCATGCGATCGTGATTTTCATGACCATCGCATGCCTGCAAATACGGACGCCACTGTATTTCAATATTTGGACTGAGTTATTCCGACGAGGAAAATGACGGCCAGACGCTTAACTATCACAAGATAAATCAATATTCTTAACATGATAGATACATTTAAATTAAAAATCGTTAATTATATAAAACCCATGGAACGTGCCGTGTGGATGGTATTGTAATAAATTGTATCATCTGTAAATGCCACGCGATTCATAGTTAAATTTAAAAATAAAAAAAATATTAATTAGTTCTCGTGCAACATGCATTATCGTAGTAAACACGGCATAAGAGGCACACTTATCAACGTTCATTCCACGCTTCTACTTTTATTATAGATCTTTGGTTTTCGTTTGCTACATTTGCCCGATATATACAATTGTGGGACATTACACACTAAACATACAAACTAATTACAATTATATTAGCCTCCTTAAAAACTAGCTACGATTAGCGATAGTTATACTCATTTTACAATATAGGTATCATCTCGTTCTTAATATAATATTGAATAGAATCCGGCGTCTTATGTTTAATAAGTCGCGGGCGGTAGTAAATGAAAAATGAAAGATTTTATTGTTATGCTAGGTACGCTGAAATTTTGTTCTCAACTACTATTACGAGTGCAATAAAGTTTTTAACAATTCCTTAGTATCGCCATAATGACCTACAAAATCAACCCTCATTATCTTCTTAGCAGTGAATCTTACCGTTAGGACACCGTTAATATAATTATTGTTTTCATTTCTCACATCATGCCAGGTCTTCTAAATCGCTCACTATAACCGGACACGCCGGTTTCGGGACTTCTGATTCGCCTATCAGCCAGAATATTATAAAATTGTGTAAACGACATCCGTAACGTAACGTAACGTAACGTAACATAACGTATGTGACATAGAGTTGTAACTAAATAAACAATTGTTCTATCCTCTGTGATCTTTGTGTATACCTGTTGTTAAACATACATTGGACGTAACCCGGGTACGGTTACTAGGTTTAATTGTCCCTTTTACTACGAAAGTTAGTGAACAAGTAATAGTATTTGACGAACAAATTTCTTGTTATCCACCCCTATAATACAATTCGTGATGTTTTCCTGTCCCTTCCATTCAGACGTACCGGTGCAATGCTATGGTTGTTGTTTCAACCTCTGAATCATTTTCCGCTCAGCGGGTCTCGGTTAGAGCCGTGTTTCGCGTTGTATTATCGTATGAAAACAATATTTTATAATATGCCCACGTTATATCACATTTTCTTTTATTTTTAAACATTTATTTCACATAGCCTAATGAACAACATTATCCACTTCCACGTCACACCTAAAATCTAGTGAAAAAATAAAATTCAGAATAAAATATATGAACATAATTAATATTTTCCTTATTAAAAACAATTAAAAAAATTTACACTGATATACGTGAAAAAAATCAATTTAATGAATGTTATTAACATAATAATACTCATCAGTTTGATCATATTACAAATGCAGTTTTGTTTTTTTACTAGACAGTACCCAAAACAGTATTCTAATCTTATGTTACAAGATGGCACACATCGTGAAGGAAAAATTACATGAATGTTTTGATCAATATACATTTATGTTAAGTCTTGTTTTCTGTAGTTTTTTTATATTAATTTTGATCATTAACGGCCGTGTAATGATCCTATCATATTAGTCCTAAAAACACATTGTTGACACTTTTCCCATTCTCAAAGTCTCTTCAGGCGTATTTGCAATTATTTCAGAGGTTAGATGTATTCCTTTGAGTAATTCATCTTGCGGAGTTTTTTTATTATTTTCCGATTTTAATCAAACAATAGTCAGTGCTAGACAAACAAATAGTTTGATTAAGTTCTAACTAACACAGTTCGTGAATTCCAGCCATTTGAACACACGGTTACAATTCATGAACTATTCTTATAGATTTTCAGTTAGTAATGCGTTGGAAAGCCCTAAAAGACGCTTTCAATCAAAGATCAATAAAAAGGTAAATTGCTTTTTTCAAGTTGGCAATATATGTATTACGTGTTTTTAAAGAACAATACGCAAAGTTATCTTTTCTGAACGCGGCTTAGTATGTACTAGATGTTGTTGACACAGTTACAGTTCACGGATTGTTTCCATAGAGTTTCTGTTACAAAACTGTACTCGAAAAAGCTAGAAGTTGCATTCAAATCAGTACATAATTTGCGTTGTATTTTTCAAGTTGGTAATATATTTATAGCGTGTCTTAAAAGAGCAAAACGCAAAGTTTTCTTTTCTGAACACGACTTAGTATGTATTAGATTTTGCTGACACGGTCACAGTGCACAGATTATTTCCATAGATTTTCTTTTACAACTGTACTGGAAAGTGCTAGAAGTTGCATTCAGATCAGTAAATATTTTGCGTTGTATTTTTCAAGTTGGTAATATATGTATTACGTGATTTAAAAGAGCAATACGCAAAGTTATCTTTTCTGAATGCGACTTAGTATGTACTAGATGTTGTTGACACGGTTACAGTTCACGGATTGTTTCCATAGAGTTTC
>DWEI01000050.1:0-32715 GCA_018245875.1 Mysoria ambigua | reverse complement strand
AACCGGTGAATCGTGGGAATGTTCTGCATTCCTCTGCCTACCCCTTCGGGGATTACAGGCGTGAAGTTACGTACGTATTATTATTTATATGACTGCCTCGTTGGTCGTGTTGGATGCGGGTGCGACTGCCGATCGGGAGGTCCCGGGTGGAACATTACAAAATTTTCTAATTTAGATTTTCTAGTAGTGGTTCGGAGTCTGGATATGTGACCGATTCATGGCAATAGGCTCACCACCTATTACATAGCGGGACGTAAACGTAACCGGTGAATCCTGGGAATGCTCTGCATTCCTCTGTCTACCCCTTCGGGGCTTACAGGCGTGAAGTTACGTTTATTATTATTTATATTACGTAACGCAATTTTTGAAGATTCTTGAAATGTAACGCGGCGTGACATTTTTCTGCATCTGTAAGTAACACCGAAATGACCATTTTTATCTCACAAAGAAGTTAAGTAAAGTACCGGTAAGTCCCTAAAATACATTTGTTTGCGGAAAAAATAAATGGACAAGAGATTTCTAAGTCGCAATAAAACACATCTTAGCGTTTTACAATACCCCCCCCCCCTCCTCCCCCACCTCGAATTGCGTTACATAATACTTGAACGCCCCCTTATCCGTGTCGGGACGGAGTAGAAATATATTCTGAGGGCTTGAGCCAGGATAGAAGGTGTCGTAAGACGCTGGCAGACCGCGGTATGACGTGGTCTGTTTAGGCACAGGTACAGCCCAGCTCGCCTGTGGGCAGAGCGTAGGCGGTGCGGGAGACTGTACTCTGCGATCTTCGACCCATATGTCCGGCATGGACATAGCCCTTAAAGGAAGGCCTATACCCAGTGGACTGCAATAGCCCGATGATGATGTTGGTGATTTCTTATATGATTATCTGATGTCTGTTATAGCCTATTGCAATATGTAATGTCCCTTGAGAGGCTTTCCCTGTAATACCCACACGGGCCATACCGGTCGGCGGTTGCAGAGCACAGCTATGCCATTTATTATATAGGGTGTCCCGTAAGTAGTGGACCAACGGACGGGCAGTGACGCAGTAGTTCATGCCGCACAATGAACACTGAATTTAATTATCCTATAACCAGTACTTTTTAAAATATGAGTTTTTAGTTTTATTTTAAAATCTAAATAAAATTTAAATACGTTTTATTGAATGTTATTTTTTCTACCTTTCTTGAAACTGGATAAGGTTCCACATGTCTTCTTAATTTTAACGTTTTTAAAATATAATTGTTGTCAATATAAAAATTTAAATATGAAACGTATACGAGTGTTCAATTACATGACATAAAAGGTGAGATTTGAATGTAACGTAACTTCACGTCTGTAAGCCCCGTAGAGGTACGCAGAGGAATGCAGAACACTCCCACGATTCACCGGTTACGTTTACCTCCCACTGTGCAATAGGTGGTGAGCCAATTGCTGTGCATCGGACACATATCCAGACTCCGAACTACTACCAGAATTCTAATTAGATTTTCTAACACAACATTTTCTAATTAGAAATTTTTATAGCGTTCGACGCGGGAATCGTTTTTAAAAAACATTTACAGTTATAACGTTAAACATTTACATTTATATTAACGTATAATTGTGTTGTTCATCAGAATTGTATTTATTTATTAATTTCCTATTAGAATTACTATAAAACAAAAGTGTATATATCTAAAGAAAAAATATTCGTTATGAATCAATTTATTACAATAGATGTTCAAAATGCTTTCCCTTAACTAATATTGTATTAAAATTTCTTTTTTGTTTTTAATAAAACACGGACTCTAAATATCCTAAAAAAATATATAAGTAATTATTTTAAATTACCCCTTATTTATATATGCAATATATTTTATATATAAAACATATTCATTTATGTTTTTCTATACTTCGCGATGTATCGATACGCGGTTAAAAATCGAATTTTAAATGGCATGGATGACTACTTTAAATAATACTATGATTATTACAAAAGAAATTTTAAGAGTACAGCGAACAAACCGCTCGAAAATTAATTTTTTTCAACGCCATTCGTTTTCCAGCATAAACAATTGGATAACTTGAAACGGATTGTAACGACGTCATCTGTTTGGAAGCTAAATCAACAAAAAAAAAGAAGAAAAAAAAATTCGTTCCGGCCAGAGTCAAATAAAAGAATGGAAATGGAAAAATTCCGGCGTATCACGACAGACAATGGCCGGCATCAAGATGAAAGCGCTTAACAAGATTCTATGTAGTTTGACACCATTGTTATTTTTTTTCTTTCATTTATTTTTTAACTTGCAACGTGCTCCCGTTCCAGCGAGTGGCCTACACAGGACACGTTTTTATTGCAATCCTCGTTGTCCTGTCCAGCTGAGGTTTTGATTATGTAATAAAATCGCTTTTTTTACTTTATAAGCTACCTAATTACTGTGTAATATGTCTATTTGCTATATGTTATATCTATTCACTGTATACCGTACTGGGGTGCACGAATGGAGCCTCCGGGAGCGGCGACTATGGCTGATCAGCTACGGACACACACTGCCCGGCGCACCCTCGACATTGCGACTAATGCTTTCACCACGATGGCTCATTATTCACTCTTCACGACGGAGGAGAAGGAGACTATATAATCTATCTATTTATTGTACAATATTTCTATTTACTGTATAATCCATCTATTTACTGTATAATCCATCTATTTACTGTATAATCCATCTATTTACTGTATAATACAGCTATTTACTGTATAATCCATCTATTTACTGTACATTTCATATATTGACAGTATAATCTATTTACTGTATAACCGAGATAACGACAAGTCAGGAAATCAATTGCTGTATGGAGTCATATTGCAAATCGAAACGTAAAAAATTCAATGCAGTTTTCCCACGGTCCCGCTGCCACGTTACACGTCGCACGGAGGTGGGGGTGAGCTTACCGCCGCACGCCGAGCGAACACCCAGACTCCGTGCTGTGGGTGTTTCATTACAGTTTTAAGAACGAAACAGACCTAACACGAAATTATCGTATTAAGAAAATAACCTTGCACTATAGTGTGTGTGCAGTAGGTGAGCGGCCATTGAAATACCACGCAACACAAATTGTACTGAAATCTTCGATTGCAAATTCGTGTAATCGTTCAGTTGAAGCGGAGTTTCGCCCGGTTGTGGATGTAACTTGTGTACACGACAAACCCATTGTTCATGTATTTAATCTGTGGAAATGGGTATTGAAAATGTAATTTTTTTTCTTTTTAATTTAAATATTTCATGTCAACCACGATTAAGATCACCTTACAAATAAATTAGTTGTTATTAAATTAAATTATAATTATGACTGCCATGTTGGTCGTGATGGTTGTAAGCGCCATTGCCAATCGCGAAATGCCGGGCTTAAATCCCGGGTCGGGCACTACTGCATTTTTAGTTAGATTTTAAAGTAGAGATTCTAAGTCTGGAAATTTGCCCGGTGTGTAGCATTGAATTCATCAACTATTCTATAGTGGATAGTAAACGTAAATGGTCAAACATGGAAGTATACTACCTCTTCGAGGAATACAGGCTTGATGTTAAACGCGCTTAAATTATTACCATTATCCCGCCACGCCAGTTACCCTATAGGGTAAGCAGAGAGTACTGAGTGATAATATTGTTGACATTGCTAACCTGACGTGCTTATTGTACACATTAATTATTTACAACATTCTACATACATTCGTACGCTACAGTATTAACTACAATTTTAATGAAGCTCGCGCGGGTTAAATACGCGACATTGACTCTTATGATCATATCAATGCGGACGACATTGCATTAACTTCTTAGCAGCGTCTATCGGATTACGTCGTTTGCAATATGATTTATGAACACGATATTAACAAATTGCAATACAATCGAAAGCGATATAATATCGTGAATACGTAAAAAGCATTAAGCTTATACGCTGATGAGCTTCATATGGACTAGTTTAATGTAAGTAAATAAACGTAAAAACGTATATAAGTAAATAACTGAATAAGTAACTGAATAATTCACTGAATTGTATAATTTTCCGAGCTCATTACAAAATTGCTGTTTAGTTACCGTAGCAGCTCTACTAAACGTTTAAACTTGCACAAGATTTAAGTTATAAGAGCGCGTTGAACTCTATTGATTCGGCTCTATATTGCACCCCGCCGCTGCCAACGCCAATCCGAACTCTACATTGATTATGCGAAAATTTTAAAACTTATATTCAAATAAAATTAACTAGACCGTTGATCTGTAAGCTTGACTGTTGAACCGAGGGTCGCGGTTTCGATTTCCATACACAATAAATGTTTGCGTGATAAGCGTGAATATGAATATTTGTTTTGTTCTAGGTGTAAAAAGGTTCTATACTGGTACATATTTAAATGTCTACTCTTAGTTTAATTATTGTCACAAGACCATTTTAAGTCCACTTTGAAATCAGATGACCGTATATAACGGTGTCCCAAGATGTTTGTTTATATATTTAAAGTAACATGCCAGTGTTTTCCTGAAAGGGTAGGCAGAGGAGTGTCGTATATTGCCACATCTCATCGATTACGTTCGTCCGACCATGGAATATGAGATGAACGTAATTATATACGCCGAGGCTAAATCCACACTTCGAGCCACTGCTGGAAATTTTTCGTTAGAAAAGCCTAAAAACATTATAATGAAGTGAATCAAACTTTATAGCTATGAAAAATTTCCTGTAATGGGATGTAAACGGGTAGCTCCCGTTTGCATATTGCAATGATATTAATAAAAATATAATACATTTTTGTCCAAATTTAAATGTAAAATCACAAAAATACGATACGAACTAAGATTATTAGTTATATGTATAGAAATTTAATGATGAAAGCGAATTGGCTTAAGAGTGGAAATATTTTCCTTATTATCTGTTGTAAAGTTTCACTTATGGTATGGTGCCTATTTGTATGCGATACATTTAATATTTATATGTACAAAAAGCATATAATATCTGTAAAAAATTAAGATATTTTGAACTAGGTCCTCTACGCCTACTCCATGACGGATCTAACGCAGTTATATAACTCTAACTTTACTACGATACCAGTCTCAGCATTCAAAATTACACTTATCCAAGCTACAAGAAATATCATTAATAAGAATTATAAAGTTTAAACAATAACAACAAGTAACAGATAAATGAAACATATTATGTAACAACTGCAATTTTGTTGGTTGAAGCTAATTATTAAATAGAAAAATGTATCAACCAGAATTCATAGTTGCACAAACCAATGTACAATCGGCTAAGAAGCGAATGAGAACTGACAAATCCATTAAGACAGCTCTTAAACTACTTGTAAAATATGTATAAGCCCCTGCCTGTTTCTGGACGTGACCTATAATTTTCAACGCTAACTTAAAAAAATCCTATGTTACTTCCATTGCTCGCAAAATAATACTAATAAATTTTAACGCGCCATAAAACGCAGCAATGTATACAATCTGGAGACAATTCCGTAATGCACTGAACGGGAGAGGTAAAGTTGTAAATGCCGCGGGCGTGTCTCCCGAAGCGGGTGACCGGGGTACGCTGTGACCGCGTAACCCGGTCACCACGTGACCCGGTTTCCGAACCGGGTATGCATCGCCCGGGATCGCTTGCATACCCCGATTGATTCCCTGCGATAACGATTTTTAGGTCTCAGGTCGGCAACAGTCTGCAAGAACATCGTAATTGGATGGAGATATTTTAAAAGCATTAGTAGTCTCTTTCCAATTTCTCACTCAATGTATTACACTCCTGTGCTTATCTGTTCGGAGATTACAGACCTGACACGTTAAGCTATGCTAATAATAAAGATCTTTAATTTTTATAATTATAATATACTAAAAATCCGATCAACATGATTTCGACCAGATAACACACTTATAGTGTCGATACAAGATATACATAATATGTTATGATTAGTAAAATGAAAAACCTGAGCATTGTAATCATATTTTTAATAAATAAATCTTATTTACTGGTTACAATTTATCGATAAATATTTTACACTTTTTCCTGTAAAAATTAAATTGCAAACAAGAGTTATTACTGAACCAATTCTAAAATTATTTTCATATGATTCTGACAATATAGAAAATGTATTAAACACTAAAATATGGAAGTTTACAGACATAAGTAGCCACGTGTAATTGGTTATAGTTTTCTCCCTGCACGTTACATAGATGATGCAATACATAATACAATGATATATACAAAGACTACACTGCTCTGTCTACATCTTGGAATAAATAAGGGCGTGATGACAGGTTCTGTTGGTTAAGACTGATATTACATAAGTCTCGATGCAAACACCGGAATCATGTATGTATGTATGTATTTCGATTCCCTGTGGCGCGTTTAATTTGCACATGCAAATAAAATTGCATTCTTTTACAATGCAAATTCCGTGTGAAAGCTTTAGAGGGGACCAAAAATAGAAAAAGCAAATTTATATGCATGTAATAATGTGCGCGGAATATTAAAATTCCTTTTTAATGTCTAAATTTATTTGCTGTCTAGAAATATAATTGATTTTCAATCAAATTACCCCAACTGTAATTGAAATATTTACGCCGAGTACTAAATTCGAGTACTGATTTGAATTAAGAGTTATTAATTCAATTTTTAATTCGAAATATATTCCTATAAAAACATTTATATATTTTCCTAATAAAAAATAAACAATAAACATTAATGAAAATTATTAATAAAATGAACTATCTTGTTGATAATGTGGATGCAAATGCACCTGCTGAGCAAGAAGTCACGGATTCAATCGCGGGATCTGGTAAAGTATGGCTAATTTTTTCCTAAAAAATTCCTAGTAGTAGTAACTCTGAATTTGTTTTTGCGTCCGGTGCATGGCAATAGGTTCACCTCTTATGACATGGGACGTATAACAAATAAGTGAAAAATGGATGTAATATACTCCTTTGCATACCCCTTCAGGGTAATACGAGCGTGATTTTATGTTACGAGTATTGTATTCATAAATAATTAATTATATCTATAAAATTTCTGAAGATTTCGTTTGCGCTAATGTTAATTATAAGTTATTCGCTGTATTGCTTATTCACATGTTTTACTACTCGTTACATTTTCAATAGCACTGTGTTCATCGAAACTGTTACCCGGGGCGACAATTACCGCGTTGTCGATTAAAACCCTTTCAAATTCTTCGTACTCTGTGTCGAAATTGTATGAAATACCAGAGCATGCAACATTAAAACGTATACCTTTTAGTACTGCCTTCAACATTCGTCTCATACCCATCAATTCTTTCTTGAGTCTCTTAACTAAGTTTGTCTTCGATTCCAATAAAGTTTTCAGTTTTTCTTTCTCCAATCGCAAGGCCAAATTCCTTGTTTGCGTTTTCAACTCTCGCTGATTAGCCCCCTCTAATTGCTTTTTCATCTCGCACAGAATCACTTTGAAACATCTCCGTTGCTCGTCCAACTTTGAATTCGCCTCGTGTAGCTCTCTACTCAACTTTTCGACATCTCCGTTTGATGTATCAGTCGTATTGATACCTGTGTTAGTCTTTTGACCGTAAGCAACTATTTTCTTTTCACCTTTGTGTTTTATTTCTTTGACTATGACTTCGACAGCGGTGGTGTTGTTCCTAAAAATCTCATGTGACATCTGAAGGTCGCTGCTGAGTTTGTTCTCTAGAAGCTCTTTGTCATAATCGTAAGTGGATAAAATTTCTTCTGACACTGAAATTTTCGGGTTTACTCTATGCGCCATCTTTGTTGCTTACGTTAAATGAAATTTTTCAATTTTGATAGACAAATAATTACTTCTGTCATTTCAACACACGTTACAAAGACTTCTTGACTATAGCTTTCAAAGATAACATATTGTTTATACAGATAACAGCAGATTTAAGAACTATAAAACAGATATACAATTCAACTGTACGCGACTATCGAGGGAGGCCAAGCGTCACGTACCTTGACCAAATAGGTCACGTGCTGACTCAAGAGGACGCCAAGAGCTACCAAAAACTAGCACATTTGTATCAAGTATTGTATTTGTATAAATGTAAAAGAGCGGTAGGTCTGGAAGAATTCATATACTTACCACTCGGTGCTCACTGCCTACCCCGTCAGGGACCTTACGTGATGGTATAACAATAATATACAGATAACACATTGTACTAGACTAGAGAGTGTTTCGATTTTCTTTCACATTTGTATTAAATCCTCTGCTAAAATTTTATTGTTCAATTATGATTATTTTAACATCGAGTGCCTCGTTTTCATTATTGACGCTTCATCATTAAAACCAAATACATTTGATTGCAAGTCGGAAAACAAATTCCCAGTGCCCAATTCCGAGACGGGACGGTAAAGGGAAGTAAATCGAGTTTAGTAAATGAACACTGACGTGAACAGGTACGCAGAGATCGTTGGCCGGTACGCGGAAACATCAGAGGGCCGTGTGTTTGTTTACAACTGAAAATGTACGTACTCATGTTAGAAATATACCGTATTTTTATTAAATTCGTGTCGTTATGTCATCACACCAGGCACGGTACGGGTTAAGCAGTGAGCGACAGTGGTAAATATCTGTCCGTACAGATCCAAGCGTTTGGATTCATCAATATCTTCATGTTATATTAATATTATTTTTCTGTAACTAGGACTGAATGATTGTCGCTACGTCAGGGTGTTTGAGGGATATACATATACAATATAACCAATACTAGTCATCAGTAGTGAAATTGTATATACATATTATGTAAATGTATTGAGTCCCACAAAAGTTTTACTTTGGTCAAAAACTAAGTCCGCTAAAAAATGTGCCAACCTGCACTTAGACAGCGCGGCAGATTATGGAACTTTCCCTCTTATTCCGATACGAGACCCATATCCGCCAGTAGTAGAACGATAAAGGGTGACTTGGAATCAAAGACTCGTTAAGTGAAGGGTATAAAAATTATAAACTCACATCGGTCATTATTCAGTACTTGCTTATGATAAGCTTCAAGTTATTTGTCTGCAATTCGTATTAAGAGCTCCCAGATGATTAAGTGGGTCAGAGGCCGCTGGGCGAGATGGAGGGGCGTGTGTAGAACTTCAAAACGAACTGTTCGAATTCAATTAAACTTGGCGCAGGTGATTTATACTGAGCTGCGGTGCGACGGTTTTGAACTACCACTGTTTAGAATCGTCTCGTATTTTTCATACTCTCGAGGCCTATACTAGGCCTATTGCTTATATTGCTTATATTATATGCTAGTAAACGTTGCTAGCAAAACGCAGACCTAGCCGGGACATGGCTAGTGCTAGCAATTTCCAATTACCTAAATATAATAGGTGTTGTTTTTTACGTTCCACTATTGAGCATAGCTTGCTCACGATACTGCCGTCGACCTAAAACATAACCCATTACAAAACATAGAAATAGTACACAGTAGAAGAAAATTAATAAGAAATGTAAACATGACGCCACCTACATTGAGCAATAGGCCTATACTAGGTGCGCTCTTATGCTGACGAAAAGTCTACCTTAGTACTCTAGTTTTTCATAGTTTGTTGCTAGTTTGTTTATATAATAAAATAAACAGTTAAATATAAATTGTTATACACAATTTAATTAATTTAATGTGGGACTGCCGATCAGGAGGTCCCGGGTTCGCTTCCCGGGTCGAACACTACAACATTTTCTAATTTGGATTTTCTAGCAGTGGTTCGGAGTCCGGATATCTGACCGATACATGGCAATAGGCTCACCACCTATTCCATAGTGGGACGTAAACGTAACCGGTGAATCGTGGGAATGTTCTGCATTCCTCTGCCCACCCCTTCGGGGATTACAGGCGTGAAGTTAAGTTGTTATATACGCATATCAAACGAAACATCACGACAGCAACTCCCCCCAAGTAGACAGCGGAGTGTGGCACCCTCCTACAGTTCACCAGTTACGATTACGTCCCGTTATGGCGTAAATGGCATATCAGTGTCGCGATGCATTTATTGTCATCTTAATACATACATCTAGACTACAGTTATTCGTAAATAGTGGATAACATAAACAAAATTGCAACGTGATTTTGAACCGATGAACGCTGAAAGCGAATGTTGAAAACGACGAGACACGTTTTTAGTTTGAAGGTCACGTACAAAGACGGCCCAAGGTCATGGACGTTCATTGTAGGCGATACTTGACTTAGCGACCAAGACACAAAGATCACAAGTTATACAAGCACAAGTTGGTCTCATCTCACGTGCTCGTCCCAAGAGGATTCTCTTTCTAAAATGATATTTGAGTACACAGTTATTCAGAATGTTAAAATACATATATTGGAATCCAGTGTCAAAGTTTCGAGGTAAAAGTTTTATATTGTTTTTTATTCGTTTCAAATAACTGTAAAAGTGTTTATTTGATTTTGTTTTGAATAGTATTTCTTTAATTAAATTTATTCAATTATGATTAAATATATATTTTTTAAACAACCAAATTAGTTAACCCATTTAGTGTTTGAAGGCTCCATTTGATGAAATTTAGTGAAAATGAACGTTCCAATTTACAAATCATGACATGTAACATAGCCTCTGAAACAATTGGGTTGGGCATTTATATGTAGATAGATTATTCTAATTTAGAATATTTTTCTTAATTAGACTGCCTCGTTGGTCGTGTTGGTTGCAAGTGCGACTGCCGAAAGGGAGGTCCCCGGTTCGATGGCCGGATGGAACACTATAAAATTTTCTAATTTAGATTTTCTAGTAGTGGTTAGGAGTCTGGACATGTGCCCGATGCATGGCAATAGGCTCATCACCTAATCCATAGTGAGACGTAAACGTAGCTGGTGAAATGTGGAAGTGTTTTGCATTCTTCTGCCTACCTTTTCTGGATTGCAATCTTGATGTGACGTAAACTTTTCAATAAAAGCTTCTCTATAAGTCTCGTCCCAAACATGTTTTCGTCTGATTATCAAGTTCGTTCGAAAAATTAATTTTAATACCAATTATGTTACATATTTTAGCAAATAGGTTATTAATGAATTTAGGTTGTGTCTGGATTAACTGATTCATCTCAGTTTCAGACATAACCGAGATTGCTTTGTTCTACCACGTACCTACTGATAAGAAGAAGAAAAACAGAAGAACTCTCTCATGAAGAAGCATCTCGAAAAAGGGCGTCTACCGTGAGTCTACCAGTAAGGTTGAGCATCGATGGATTTTTCTCACTTAGATTTTATAAATTAGATTGCCTCGTTGGTCGTGTTGGTTACAAGTGCGATCAGGATCCCTAGTTCCATTCACGGGTCGGCCATTTCTAATATTTTCTAATTTAGATTTTTTTAGTAGTGGTTCGCAGTCTGGATAATATGTGCTGGATGAATGGCAATAAACTTACCACCTATTTCATAGACGTGAAGGTAACTTGTCAAACGTGGAAGTATTGTGCATTCCTCTTCGTATCTCTTCGGAGATTACAGGCGTGAAGTTACGTAATAAAAAGAAATACAGGCAAATGCCTAGTTCCAAAAAAAAATGGAAAAGGATTCCTCTCAGACTTTGCTGATACGATATTCTTGACTCGTGCAGCGCTGATTTTCACTTGCTCCTATCCCGCGCCTCGTTATGCGGGCGCTGAGAGACTTAATCCCAATAGCTAACCTATTTTTATGTTACGTGCAAAATAAATCTATCATGAAAAAAGGCTAAAAAATTATAAATTCTCATTTTCTCTTTTCTACACAAACTTTTGTTGACACGAAATATCTTCCTTTTATTTAATTATACGATTGCGGTCGTCGAAAGTCAGCCAGATTCTTCGGCGTATAGACCTCATCTAGCGTGTTTACTTTATTTCTGTCCTCTAATCTTTCTCTTTATTTTTTCCAGAAGGCAACCAAGAGTGATGTGTAATGACAAAATATGTAGAACATTGGGCTGATGGAGAAATCACAAAACTTTGAAACCGACATACCTATATGATAAGAGTTTAGAGAGCGTTGACTGTAAACGAAGCACATTGGGTCCGTAATATCAGAGTTATTTAGAGTTCTTTGTTCTCTGTCTACTCCGTAACGAACGGACGTAATGATGCAACAAACGACACTACAAAATCTATGCTACAATAAATTTTCCATTGATTCGTTACACGTGTAAAGAGTATTAACAGCCAGAGGCTTTGAAATATTTGAAATCGTAAATAGACGGATTGATCCGATTGCTGCGAGCGAGAGGCGAGGTCCGCCGGGACACGTCCAAACGGCGGGCCGGGAGTTGAGCGCTTGTCCACCACCAGCGCGATCGCTTGGTGTATAGTACGTTTCAGTGGACAGCTGCAGGGACCGACGAACGTCAAGTTGAAGCCGGTGGTTGGATGCGACGAGCTCGGTTGCGTTTTATCGGAGCTGTCCAGCTGTGGATAGTGAATTGACGGATGATGATAAGTACCTACATAGGATCCTCGGTGGTTAAAATATTCTCTAGTTCAAGTATGAAGATGGCCAACGTTAAGTTACCGCATATAAAATTTACCAATTACAATAAAGAGCGATTTTTGTTCTTTTTTGGTATTCAAATTAACTCTCACCCGAAACTGCACCCTTTTACATACATGCCATAACTAACAGTAGGTACGTAACTAATGACGTTTGTATTAAAAACTTTACAAGTGAATCGCGACATGTATGTGCCTACACGTGCGCGGTTTAAATTAATAAAGCACTCCATATCAGCAGTATTACAATAAACGGACCGGCTTGGAGAACTCCGCCGATCGGGCCGGCTCAGCGCCGACGAACTAACTCGATAGGGTACACACGGTCGTAATTCGATAACGCACTTTGCATGCGAAAGCCCATTGAAGCGATGCACAGATTAATGTCTAAAATACGGGCTCTCAACATTCACGGCTCGTTCGCTTCACACGGTTTATATGAAAAGCGTCGTTTTTAATTCAATCCAACTCGAACCTGATGTTTTAGTTTCGCGGAAATATAAACTTTTAGTTCTGTTCTGATTTAAGATGAAATTATCAAAATGTAAAAGTATTCCGTGAAATTAAACGTTTTTCTTAAACTTAAAACAACTTACAGATACTTTGTTGTCTTTAATTTATCATCGTTCTTTGCTACATTGCTACATTGCTACAAGTTATATTCACGTGATTTTATAAAAGGATTTTTATATAAACAGATAATTCTTAAGCAAGTTAGTTTCGAATAGCCCCGTGTAACAAACGATCTTTCCGCGGCCATTGAACAGCAGAAGGCACTTGAGATACAAATAAGACCAGGTTGAGTGCAGCCGGTCTGAGACTATAGAAATTTCTACATAAGAGTACATGCCACGGTACAGCGCGGGGCGCCGGGGCCGCGGAACTGGGACGTCGAATGTAGGCACCACTCGGAACGAGGTTACAGCCGGCAGCCTGGCAAACATGTCCGGCTGTGTGCTGGGAACTGATCTGCAGATTAATAGGGTTCCGATAACGAAGTCGTTGGCACATCCCGCCATTAACGTTAGTGGGGCTTGATTAAAATGCGATTTGTTTTTCATCACAATGTTTACGTTCAGTGCTGCCGTTTAATCTGTTTATGTTTGCAAGTGTGGTTAAATAGTTTTATAGTGAAATCATAAAATGTGAAAATGGTCTTATGTGTCATTGTAACAGGGCACTAACTCTTGACACTTGTTTTTACACTTTTAATTGTAATCAGCATTATCGCTTTACTACAGAGGTCTGAGAGGAGACCCATGTTCCAGCAGTGGAACGATAGAAGGGTTGATATGATATGGACAGAGGTTTCATTCATAATACCGGTATATTTTAAAAAGTAGATAATTCTTTATTTCTAACGCAAGCGGAATACGAGAACGGAAATGAGTTGTATGCAATTCAATAGTCAACGTCACTCACATATACAAAAATCCCCTTTAACCTGAACCAATATACCCTAAGCCAACATTACAATGAGATAATTACGTAACGTCTAACGGGATTTCCGCTCGATCAGCGGAAGCTCATTAGGAACGAACACAAATCGGTCTGAAAATATTCGAACGGTCTGAACACGTAGCACGTCATGTAATAAAAAGTTGCCAAAATTTTTGTTATATGCAAATATCCCTATTATATTATTGTCTAATAAACTTAAACATTTCCATTGATACATGTCAAAACAGAAATACGTACGCTCAACTGTAGCTAAGTTAAAAGCAATTCGGCTCAGAATCGTATAAAAATTGTTAATCACTGACATATTCAGGACAAAAGAATCAATAAGAAAAGTTATGTGCTTAAACAAAAAAATCGTTTCCATTAGTGACCGCCTCGTCGTGTTAGTTGCAAATGCGATTGTCGATCGGAAGGGCAAGGTTTCAATTCCTCGGTCGGACACTACAAAAAAATTCTAATTTAAGATTTTCTAGCAGTGGTTCGGAGCCTGGATATGTGCCCGATGCATAGATTTAGACTCACCACCTATTTTGTAGTGGGACGTAAACGTAACTGGTGACAAGGGAGTGTTCTGCAATCCTCTGCCTACTTCTTCGGAGATTACAGGCGTGAAGTTACGTTTACCTACTCGAATATGATTTACTTTAGTTACTGTTCACATTTCACTAACATTAAACTATTCATAAAAATAAAAAACACATGGTATTTTCAATGATCATTTATTAACAATAATCATTTTATTATATAATCTCAAAAGTTTTCATAATCAATATTCCACTTAATCTAGCCTTCAGTACGAGTCGTCCAAATATTTACACGTTTTAGAGTGCACCAAACACTTCCTATGTATCCTGAACAGACATGATTGTCACCCTTATTTAATTTTCAAGTAAATTCGAATATACCAATTGAATTATGTAACATATAAACAATGATTAATCGAACCGATGTTCTTATCTGTACAATAATAATGACTGAACTCAAGGCTACATTATATAATAAAACTTAACCAAATATCAGTAATG
The DNA here is from genome assembly GCA_018245875.1 of Mysoria ambigua. Taxonomy (NCBI): domain Eukaryota; kingdom Metazoa; phylum Arthropoda; class Insecta; order Lepidoptera; family Hesperiidae; genus Mysoria; species Mysoria ambigua. Next base: position 17,740 of record DWEI01000050.1, on the reverse strand, counting down.
TTTGCAAACAATCACTGCAACGTAAGCCTTCATTTCACTACAAGGGTTATTATGAGTATAAATAAAAAAAAACATACAAAAAGATAAGTGAAAAATGTCATGCAAAATTAGTACAATTAACGAAATTATCATATCACACAAAATCATAATTATCACTAATGACAAATGAATTCATTATGTTAAAAAGACAAATACAAAAACGTATTTTAAAATACATACAGATTATAAAATTCATAATTGTTATCATAAGACAAGATAGAAAATAAGAAAATAATGATGATCGAAATCAACCAAGGTAGAGGAAAGATTCAAGATTTGATATTCAAATATTCGATAACAACTTTGAAAAATAGAACGGTTGTCGACTAGAAAGGGTATTTAATTTTTATATATTTCATATTAAATGTCACGTCTGAATGCAATGGAATAATTAGGTACAATATATCTTTGGAACATATGTATGCCAAGCTTCCCCAAATGTAATTCTCTGTTGATTCACTTAACATTAAACCAAAGATTAAGAAATCAATAACAAGTTGAAGAAAATATTCATTGTAAAGAATTCTTTTTACAAAATAGCCTCATCAATTAAAAATCATTAAAAAAGTTACGTAAAAAAGTTCAAAAACAAATTAAACCAATTAAGTGAAATAATTAAATATTTTTAATGCGCCACATACAAGATCATCTGAGGCAATGGGATGCATTTGATGCATTGCAGTCTCTAAACAATTGTGATTCTATAATAGTCACATTTCATATTGACTTTGGCACACATCACACTTAACGAAAGAAAAACTGATTAAGATTACCTCGCTTGTCACAACCCAAGTAATAGTTGTCTCCCGAGGATTGATCAGTTTCAGATCACATAGAATGTTATCTTATTACGAACGATAAAATTTATGATAAAAAAACAAATACATTTGTGTAAATTATATTATGAGGTAACGTAAAATGAAACGTTATTCATAAATTAAATCTAAAATCGATTTTATATCACTCGATATCATTCGATTGCGGTGCTATTCGATGGTATAATATAAATGGTATATGGCTGTTCCAAATTCGAGCGTCCAACGATGCCAAGCTGTATAGAACTCCGCGTCGAGCCGTCGAGCCCGCTGAACGCGCTGAGCCCGCTGAGCGCGCTTAGCCCGCTGAGCGCGGTGAGCCCGCTGAGCGCGCTGAGCCCGCTGAGCGCGCTGACCCCGCTGAGCGCGCTGAGCCCGCTGAGCGCGCTGAGCCCGCTGAGCGCGCTGAGCCCGCTGAGCCCGCCGAGCGCGCCGCTCCCAGCACGGCGCTGCTGGCCATCTGGTTGACGCCGCAGGTGCCGTCGCCGCGGTACACGCGGTAGTAGCCCCGCTCGCCCCACTGCGCGCCCCACGAGTTCTTCACGATCCAGTACGGCAGGTGTTTGTGGAACAGCGGGTAGTCTGTAAAGACGATTGAAAATTAACCTGTGCAACATTCTATAGGAATATCAATTGTACTGATTGGCTGATAGTTTCAAATCCGCAGTTAATAGTTTCAAGCTATAAAGGCTTGATAATTTCAAAGCGTGTTGGTGATAATGATGATGAATCATTTAAGTGGCAATAATCTTCTCCAGTCTGAATTGCTAAAGGAAACTTTTCCCGATACCTTTAACGCCGTATCCGACGATGAGCACACCGTGGTCCAAATTCTTCGGATTGCACAGCATCTTCCACGGGTGGGACACGCCGCCCACGTAGAACTGCATCGCGTTAGCGTTTATACCTGCAACCGTTTATGCATTTCAAATAAATATACCTCGACTAGTCACCATCTACTGACCTACGTCAGAATTAGTCAATGTCCATTGGACGCGCGTATGTTAAGAGTGTGACTCAGCTAGACACGCGAGGTCTGTGACGACGTAGATATTTCACACGCGGTGCTCCGCACCCACCCAGTGAAGGACGGTGTGAGAATACTACGACAACACCATTAAAAACAGCCGCGAATACTTGCCGACGGATATGGGTCCGTTCTGCACGAGCCACTTGGCCATGTCCGTCTCGTTGGACGTGATGTTCACCGCGCCGGCGATCTGCACCTTGGACATGGACCTGTTGAACGCGCACTTGTCGTCCTCCCCTTCGTACGGGTAGTCGCTCTCTGTCTCGAGGCCGCCCAGCTGCTCTATCGCTCTGGAACGTTCGATACGTTTCTATATTGAGATGTAAGAGTCACAAACGGTTTTAGTTTTATTGGAGTACAAAATATATATAAGCCATTTGACGCGGAGTTGCTGTAACTGTAATTATAATGCTAATAAATCTATTTTGAATAAATGCCATTTGAATTGAGATTTTATGCAAGGTTGCAATATCTATACAATCTAATCCAATACAAGTCAGTAACTTACTTCGAAATCTGCTGGATTTTCATCTTAGTACATATTAACGCAAAAAATATATGCGTATACATAAACAACATAACACCAACGTAATTTTTTTTCGCAACAACAGGCCAGAATCGAAGATTTTTATTTTATTCACTTACATATTAACTACCTCGTTGGTTGCACTGGCTTCAAGTGCGATTGCCGACCACGAGGTCCTAGCTTCAATTGTCCGGTCGGGCACTATTGAATTGTTCTAATTTAGATTTTCTAGTAGTAGCTCTGAATCTGCGTGTTGCCACACACCGAGCACATGAGTGCAGCTCGGTGTATGGCGACAGGCTCACCACCGATTCCGTGCTGGGACGTCAAAGTAACTGGTCAAACGTGTGAGTGTTCTAGATTCATCTGTCTACCTCTTCGGGGATTACAGGCGTGATGTTGCGTTTACATATTAACGTATCCTCGGTAGCATTGAAATTATCAGTATTACTGAGAATTACTGGAAAATAAATAAACCCAAGGCACCCGAACACTAATATGAAGCGATTCACGTGGTCAGATCGCGGTCGTCCAATTATCGCGCACGTTCTAACACAATGACTCGTACCTACACATAATAATAAAGCACTGCTAAAATATCCACGCAAAACTAAATACCAACATGATTCTAATTTAATTTTTTTTCTAAGTTTCTTAATTACGAGAAAGTTCGTTATCACTGCCGACGTCTACTATTTCGTTTTAATGTCACAGATGCATCAAAATATGTTTACTTGCCACCGGATGCTGTCGGGTCCTTCGCACAAATACCGTTTATACATTCTTATACTAATCGATCAGATATAATATACGAGCCGGATCGTGCGAGCGTACTACACACCTCTGTCTACCCTTCGCATTGTACAGGCGTGAAGATAAATCATAATAAATGTGCGCTGTGGTTTATAAAGTAGCGTATCCGTTTCTTATCGATTCTAACAATGTATTTTGTTAGACTTTTTTTATCCATTTGTATTATCTTAGGCAAAACACGGTTTCTATGTAACCAAATACGTGTAGATATAAATATGTCGGCGGAAGGAAGCTGTGTTGAGTTGATTGTGGCCTATCGTAAATTGTTACAATGTCTTAACATTATTTCTTATCATCTAATTGGTTTTGCAAATTCTTAAATTGTTTTTATTTGATTAGTTATGATTGTTTTTAAAAGTTGAAGAACTTGCTAATTTAAGAAAAAGTCAGGAATATTGCTAGTCTGCACGCGCCTCGAGTAGGGTCGAGGCGCCATCTTAAAAGGGTGGGAAAAACGTCATGCTGCAGTGGTTGATCGATTGGATCATTATGTTCATTATGGCTAACATCGGTGCCCCGAACCTACTGCTCCATTATAAATGTTTTCATTTAATTACTCCGACAAATATATACTTATAATATACATTACATCTAGATAATGTATAATATTATAAGTATATCAAACATACCATCACTATTTCAATCGCTGAAGGCATGAGCACCCATAATAGAAATATCCCAAGATATTATTAAATCCTAAAACTCGTCGCTGTATGATACTAAAGTGACAGAAACTTGTTTCTCTTCATCAGCCTTTTTATCTTTGCAATGTTTTACACAGATATGCTCTCAGAATGCGACTAGTCGGGACTCCAGTCTGCTACGCCGGTCTACTGTGCGTTGGCAGCACGTCACCGCCTCAGAGAGATAATCAGTAAATGATGGATATGGGGGGGTGAGCCCATCATCATACACCATGCAGAGTACAATCCGTGGCACTATTAGATTTCCAGTTAAAAAATCTACCCGGACTGACGATTGAACCCAGAACCTGTCGGTCAGCACTCGCGCTTGCGACTCGACCAACGAGGCATTCACTTATAACGAAAACGTTAATAATAATAATTGAACAGACCACAACAATATACGCTATAGAACTTAGGAAAAAATTCCAGAACCTTCTGTGCACGCGCAGAGTTCGTTGTAAGAATAAAAAAAATACCCCATTCAATCGCATCATCTCCATTATTAAGTCCGATTGAGTCATTCGTTATACAGATTTTTCCCGTCGCTGCGACGCTAGAATAAACGTTGTTACAGACGTATTATATGTATATTATATCATGACATATCACGATATATTATTACAATATATTGAATCCATATAAACGCTCGAGTGACCGCACACGTAGCTATAATATAAATCTCGTCATAAAAATACATGTGAAAAGATGCGGCACGATATATTATTGCGCATGTAATGGCCGCCATAAACATATTATGTATAGCACAGCTACCGTCAGTGCGTCGTGCCGCGAAACAATGCTTCACAATGGAGCAGGAAATCCCAATAATTTCGATGTTTATTTCATGTCTTCGCGGCCTTCGATGTTCATGTCATCGGTTTAAACATGTGTGAGAATGTAGCCACTCGATGATGCATTTTGGGCCACTCGCTTGCCATGAATAATATGTTTATGCAGCTCATTCAACATTGATTTGAACTCGAAATGTTAATTTAATTTACTCGCCTGTACTAGTATAATTTGAAGCAATTGGAAACCCGCGGACTTAATTACGTCCTTGTATCGCCTTAGTGTAATGTGTTACGTAAGTATAAATAAAACTAAAACCCTATATATTGCACATTATCACAATATTAATTGGGTTAACCTCTCGTTGGTCGTGTTAGTTTCCGTGTCCAAACCGGGGTCGAGTATTAATGGATTTGTAATTTACATTTTCCAGCGGTGACTCACGAGTCTGAACTTGTGCCCGGCACATGGCAACGGGCTGACCCCAGTGGGACGCGCAAGTGACGGGTGATACGCAGGAGTGTAAAACACTCTTCTCCGTACTCTCGCGAAGATTAAGGGGATTATGTTTCTTATGCAACATTTAATTAGACTATTCATTTCAGGTATCACTATACTTAACATCGTAACTAATAGGGGTATTTCCCTAAAATTGTATCACACCTACTTTTTAGGGCTGATTTGCTTTCTAAACAGAGTTTACTTACGAATCTTCATATATTTTGAAATCTTTATTGTTGCTTACTATGAATATTTAACTAGATATTTTTTTACATCGAGACACAGAACAAACAGTAATGTTGATCACACAAATATTTCTTCTGTGTGGGAATCGAAGCCAGGCTCACTAGGCTCTGCACCGACGGGCCCGTCAAGCAACGTCAAATGTGTCACCTGTAGGCGTTGTCGGGCAGGCCGCCGCTGCAGCCGTCGTCCAGCTTGTCGCAGTCCACCAGCTCTTGTTCGGACAGCGACACCAGCTCGCCGTGCTTGACCTTCCACTGACCCTCCACGTTACCTAACAGAATAATAATAACTATTCAACATACATGTAAAACTGTGCTATAGTATTCAATTTTAATCCTTAACTAGATTGATGTTACTTTATATTCAAACATATAAGAGAATTATAAATTAGGTGTATTAGTTGCTATAAACGAAAGAAATATCTTATTTAAAGAGAATTCAACATTTATAAATACGGAACCAGTATTTGGAAACTGAATGTAAAGTATTTGTTTATTATAGGAAAGATATTTTTTTTACTTTGAGTCCAGTAAAATTGGCTATATGACTCATGGCAGGATTGGCTATATTCGTAAGACTATGGCCATAGGTTGTTCTAGATATTTCCTTGCATAAATTCTGAGTTGCGTCGTGTTCACTAAGGAGTTTCACTAGTACAAAAATTTGTACAATAAAATCGAGAATTATATCATTCTCCTGTATGCGATATTCGAATATTTATGAAATATCTTGCTGAAACATCTCACCTGTGACGCTGAAAGCCCAGCAGCTGCCGCACGAGCCCTGGTTCTTGACTTCAGTCACCGCGCCGTGCTCCCTCCAGTCAAACTTGTCGGGCGCCGCGACATCGGGTATAATCGCTTTCCTCATCGGGATCTGGTTAGGGTCGCGCATATGTGGCTTCAGACCTAAATACCGAGAACTAAACTCTTCGTGGGTGAGATCGGCGAACTGGGTCACCGCATACTTCGCAGTTCCACGCTCGTGGACGTTCAACTCGTGGATTTTATTAATGTTCTCCTCGAAAATTTTATAGCGCTTCATCATCTCCTCGTGATCGTTCTCGTAGTCAGGTCTATAAGTGGTGATGAAATTTGAAAACAACTGGCCGGCCTGAATTTGACGGTACAAATCCGCCGCGGCGCCCGCTTGGTAATCGCACGACACGCGGAAGTTGGGCGGATGGTCTGTCCAAGGGCGCAGCCAAATATTCACGCGGCAGAACTTGTTGTAGCTCGCGTCCTTCTCTAGCTCACAGTCCTCTTTAGTACTCAACGCGAAGCAATCGGTGGAGCCGACTTCGAGTTTCATTCTATAATGAATTCCAGCGATCACTTGTTTTTCCAACGAGAATATTCTCACGACTTTCTGTTTACGCGGATGCGGATATTTCGCTTCGATATGTTTCAAAGCTTCGTTAGCTAACTGCATGGCGTTTTCGGCACTCTCGAATTCTACGTGGGCTTCCAACGGCGTCTCGTCATCTTCACAGCTCACGTCGATGTCCCGCCCGTTATTGTGCCATAGTCTCTCGTAAACATGAGACACGCAATGCCTCCTCGGGAGATGTTCTAGGAATTCGCATTTCGTAATGTTATCGACCCATTCATATTTTAAGCAAGATGTGTACGCCACGTCGAAGTCTATCGTCGTCACTCTGCCGGATGTCAACTTTGTGGAATAGCTGTTTATTTCTATGAGTCTTTGTTTATATCTGTGAGACGACGCCATTTCTAACTTTTCCAGAGATTCCTGAACCATTTCCTTTATGATTTCGTCATCTTGGTGGGTAGAATTAGCGGAAATCGACCGCTTTTTACGCTTCAACTGAGGTGGACCACATTGGGCTCTCACTTTTCGAATACTTCTACTATTAGGAACTAACCACAAGTATGAAACGCATGACTTTGAGGGTATTGTCGTGTCAACGGGACATTCGAAACTTTTATAATAGTCGACATTTTTAGTACAGTTAGTGAAAGCGATAACGAAACTCATGGTGACTGGCATACTAGAATCAAAAGTAGGAACCACATAAAGTTCTCCTTGATGTACAATTTTGTGTTTAATTTTTGGGGACCTCTCCAATTCTTCTACAGACGCCTTTATCAGATCTTGTACAGACAAGCCGGTTATCTTCTGAAAATCGTCACTGTCGTCGCACACTACAGAGATATCCTGGATCACGAGCTCGTCATCCGGTGACGGCCACAACCGTACCAGACACAGCCTGTGCTGCATGCCGTTCAGTTCTTCGCATTTATGCAGTTCCGATTCGTCTTCGTGTTTTAAACAAAATGTATAAGCCGTTTCGATGTACATTCTTATCATGTTCTTCCCCATGTTAGTACTACTTTGTACGGCGTGAATGGATATTAACTTTTGTAAATTTTTTGTATCCGACTTATCGTTAATATGCTGCACAGCACGATCAGCATAGTAAAATTTTACATCGTCATCTACATATTCGTCATCAGGTACGATTTGTCTCTTATTCCGGTGCAACGGTACACTTAAGTATGTATTCACTTTTTTTCTTTGTACCTCGTCACTTGTATCTTGGTCATCGCCACCATCGCAATAAACTTTCACATCATTTGGTCCTAACCATGGTCGACTCCAAATTTCTGTATGACAATAAAGCATTTTTTCTTTATCGCATATACAATTTTTACTTGTTTGATATTTCGGAAGACACGTACTGGGGGCGGCCGTATAATCTATTTTGTAGATGACACCGGAGACGACCTGGGATGTAACTGACATCACTTCCACGACTTGGTGCTCGACTCCACATTGGCGCATATTTTGATAACTGCGAAGGGATTCTTCAGCTAATTGCTTAAATTTTTCTTTCTTAGGATCCTGTTTCTGTGAACCGCCAATAAGCGTGCGTCTTTTTTTAATTGAATGGGATCGTTCATCGTGTATAAGATTATTTGCAGTATTACAATCAACCGTTATATCTTCTTTATTTAACCAAAGTTGTGACCTTATTGTTGCATTGCAGTTTATTTCATCAGAGCTTTCCCGCACCTGGCAATTGCTCAGATTTGGTTGCATGTTTTCTCCTAATTCACAGTTCGTTCGAGATATTTTAAACTTTATTTTGGTTAAACGGCCTGCAACAACTTGCTCAGAAGCATATTCAACCTTAGATACTTTGTAGTGCTGTGAGCTTCCAGATGACTGCATAAACTTAGTAAGAGATTTGTTTGCTAAATCAAAGTATTTAGGATCATTGGCATCTATTTGGGATATTCCGCCAGGTATGGTAGATATATCACGTTTATACCGTTTATTAGTCCGTTCATTTTCTATATTACAATATACGGTTATCTCTTCTTTATCTAACAAAGACTGCATTAATATTTCTGAATGACACTTGTTCGCTTTAAAATCATCGGTAACCACGCAATCAGACAAAGTTGTAAGCATATTGCTGTCCAAGAGACAGTTTGTTGGTAATATCTTAAAATCAATTCTGATAATAAAACCAGAAACAACTTCGATTGTCACGTTGTTTACTTTTACCACCTTATAATGTTGAGTAATTTTAGATGTCTGAAGAAACTTGCGCAAGGATTTTTCAGCTAATTCTCTATACTGTGGGTTTTTAGCATCCACCTCCACCTGTCGACCAGAAGCCTTTCGACTCGACTTTCGCGATGTCGCAACTTCGTCGACGCTTAAGTCTCGTTCACATGAAGCATTTACCTGTCTATCATCTCTCAACCAAGGTCTTTCCCATATCGTTGCGTGACATTTTTGAATTCGTTCAGTATCTATTACTTGGCACAAACTTGTGTCTTTTACAAAATGGAAATTAGTGCAATTGGTGAACCCAACAAGAAAATCGATGTAGGTCACAAGACCCCCAAGGATTTGGGTTCGAACAGATGGTATTTCAACAACTTTTAGTCTGTAATATCTATTGATTTTATCCTCCAAATATAGAACGGCTTCTTGTACCATTTCAAGAACTTTGGGGTCCTTAACAATTTTGTCATTTTTCTTAAGATGATTAGAATCTGAAAAGGTGTCGTCAATTAATCTTTCAAAACAAGAATGTGTTATAGTCTTTTCTTTAAAGCTGTATCTCTCATGTATTTGTACATAGCATATTTGTGATCCTAAATCTTCTAACACAGAACAGTTTTTCCTCTTTCCAAAAGAAACTTGTTTCTTACAATCCGTATACATAAGAATTAATGTGATTTTCGTTAAAGCACCCGAAACTTTCTGTGTGCTTGCAGTAACAATCTCATTAATTTTCATAGCATTTAAATGTGTTGAAGCATTTTCAATATGCTTAAGGGCTTGTAAAGATAACTTTTTAAGAAGTGGATCGTCTAAAGGGATATTATTTGACTTACCAATACCGTATTTTTCTGGCGACTCATCATAACAAAAGGCACTAAGTACTTGAGGACCTTTAATGGAGGAAACATCAATAATGCCATTACAGATTTTATAAACTTCATCATGTTTTTTACATTCTGCTTTATCACAGGGAATTATAACACGTGCTTGTATATAATAGAAATGTTGACCGTATCCATCTTCATCCTCTGCAGCTATTACATCTTGGAGTGTACGGGTTTTTATTTCCAGGTCCATTTCATTCATATAATCGATTATAATCTGCGCTAGTGAATATACATATTGTGCATTTTTGATATTTTTTTTAATCTTATTGTATTTCTCCACCATTTCCATAACTTTCAAATCATGATTATAACTTCTTTTTGTTCTTTGTATATCTTCTGTTACTTTTGGTTCAAAGCCAGCAGTATCGAAAAAGTTAATTAATTCTTCGATTGCTTTTCTTTTATCATCATTTATTTTTGGTTTATTTACATCATCGATTTGTGTAACCTGAGCTGAATTATCGCTGTAATGTTTGACACTCTCGATATTTGATGCAGATTGTGCGTTAATGTTAAACATGTCTGACGTAGTAGACTCCACATTTATTGGAATGTTGTTTTCAAAAAACTGATCATGTGGAATAATTTGAGCTTCTATATTTTTTATCTCTTCTGTGGTTAATGTTTTTTCTTGATGCTGTTGCGCTTGAACTTCTGTGTTGTGTATAGCCTTTAAAATTTCATCAGCTGATCCTGTGTTAGCTATTTTATCATAATCGGGCGTAGATTTGACATTGTCGTTTGAATTATCTTTGACATTGCTAAATGGATTTACAGCGATGTCATTACTTTCATTATTACCATTACTGTCAATAACTACTTCGCCATTGTCTCCATATAGCCATTGACTAGTACAATTATTCGATATTATTGCTCGGTATTTGGAACCATCGGGTAATCTAGCCCATGGCTTTTCCAGCACTGACACTTTGCAGGGTAATTTTGTAACACATTCTTCTGTTTCTTCGGCAATACATTTATTATAGTTCACGATAAGTACTAAAATATATCGAACACCATTGACAACCTAAAATCAAATCAAAGTTCCTTTAATATATACAATAATCAATAATGCTTTTCCATCAAAATCCATACAAACACAATTGTTTATTTCTTCATGAATTATATAGTTACTTTTTAAAATAAACAGATCTTAAATTTTCTATTTCATTTTAATAGAATAAGCGATGGAGGACCTTTTGCATATCCATGTGGTTGCCTAAACAAAGTAAAACATGGAATTGTATACTCGTGTCCAATCGTCTACCTATTTCTTGGGGATCTCCCAAGAGACAGATAGACAATGGACATTATAATATATAATTCATCAAAAAATTTCATCTATTGTAATAATTATAATTTATGTGATTAATATCTGTAATTATCATATATTAATCTATATCAGACGGTGAAATAATAAATACTCAGGCCCCATGGTATCGCGTGGCCAGCCTATGTACGATTAAATTCCGTGGACGCCGACAAGTAGCAAAATAATTCGTTCTGGAAAGCGTGATTTGCGATATCCAATCTTTTCAATGTGCGAATTCTTTATGCAGTTCTGGACTTGGACAGGCTGATGATGACGTTCAATAATTTTTATGACTCAACAATTGGGGTGATTATTATTAAAGATTGAAGAGAAATGAAACTTACTTGAACCTGTCTCTCAATATCAAGAACAGCAAAAAGAGAATGTTTCACATTAGGCTCATGTTTATCAAGGTGCTTCACCGCCAGTTCAGCTAGCTCGTTTACTCCTGCAGCTTTGACATTGATATGCTGTGAACATCCTATGCATGGTACATTAGGATGTACTCGGGGTATAGCAATGAACTGCTCACCAGAAGTAACCTAAAATATGACATTATAATGATTTTTGAAATATTCGAATTATTAGACATGTTCCACTTAATTAATTAATAAATAAAATAATGATCCCATCATAATGGAAACCTTAAATTTTTATTAGCTGTCAATTTCACGTGTATAATATATCGTGTATAATAATTTTATGTTTTCTAATTTAAAGATCTTTGGATTTAAAACAGCCTCATACTAACCAATCATGTAATTACAAATTCATACATATCATTCAAACCGCCACCAGAACCCTTCGAATCTATAAACAAGCTGAATGTTTATGTGCTTTGTCTAAACTAAAAATAATAAAACCTAAAATATAAAGAGTGCAAATATTCCATCACAAATATATAATGAAGCTTGTTTCTGAGAAGTACTGTGATTGAAGTTACAAGTACATATTCATTGCACGTGGAATTATACACAAGTCTTGTAGGAAGATAAACTATATTAATAAAAGTCATTCGACTTCTCAGCCTATTTTTATCCATATACCATCTGGCTGGGTTCCAGATCAAACAGTTTCTCAGAGCAAACAGTACATATAGTTTTTAAAACATAATATTCCACCACCTCCTTCTGGATTTGAGTATTCTAGCTGATCTACTCTGTAACCCAAAAGACTGTAGATGAATGTTATATTAAATTAAATTTGATAATGTGCTTTGATAATTGCTAGATATTACATGATTATTGATTAATTTAAATTTTGCAGAGATTTTTGAATTCAGATGTTCAGTTCCAAACATAAAGCTTTTTAACAATACAAGTAGTGCAACTAATTGTATCATTAAAAAAAATTGTCTAATAATTAACTTTTAGTTTATCTTAATATTTTAGGAAAAAAATACTCACTGCAGCTGTTGTTTGTATTTCATTATCCAGCTGTATGGGTTTTAAATCATATGTTGCCTCAGTTGTACCACTCTGCTTTTCAGCGCTGGTTTCTTCCAGATCGGAAGTAGCTTCTCCGACTTTGGTTGATACATCAGCTTCATGGCACTGGTATTCATTGTTCTGTACGGATACCCCACTTTCACCAAGATCCAAAATAGTGGCACAGCATTTGAGAAGCTTATGTGAATCCAAATTGTGGATGTGACTTGCTTTTAAACTCACTTCGATTTTATATACATTTTCATCCTTACAAGAACAAAATATGAACGAACATTAAGCAAGAAATTTTCTTAGATACTGAGAAATTGTAATTTTTTATTTTATGTTATGTTGCAGTTTAGTTTATGTTGTTAGTTTGTCAACTGTCTCATTAGTTGAATACTTGTAAGTACTAATGGCTAGCAAAAGGTGATGTGTTCAGATTCTAAACCTGCGGGTGAACTAGGACATTTACTCTACTGGCTTTTATTAGCCTTACTTTTACAAGAAAATTGCTAGTGGTAGCTCAAAATCTGAAATTGTACCTAATATGTGGCAATAGACTCAAACCTAATCCATGATGTGATTAATATAACTAGTGAAATGTGGGAAGACATTATATTTCTCTATTTCTCGAGATGACAGGTGTGATGTTCTTATATTAAATCGTTCTCGTTTAGAATTTTTTATCTTTAAATTCTTAGAACCAAATTAATCACATTTATTTTAAATACTACGATGTAACTAAATCAATTTCACCATACTCTCTTCTTATAAATTGAGCTAATAGCTATAATTTGAGCTAATATGTAATCTAGCTGCATTAATAATTTTATGTAACAACTTTAAATTTAACAATCTTGTAACTCTTGTTATTATGCTGGTCTTAATGCACATTGATTACACCCATAATTGAGGTGACATTCTGATCTCTTTTGTGCATTGTATATTGACTGTGCCAGTGATAGTGTAGCTTTGTTGGTGTAACTTTTATAATAATAAATAAATAAATATTATTTTTTGAAACCATGGGCTTAGTTAGTTTAGTTGCTTATACCTAACTCAATAGAACAAATTATATAGCCTAGGCTGTAGCAAGTTTAATAAAAATTCATTAGATTAAAATATTTGATGTAGTATGTTCAGAATTATTAGATAAAAATTTGTCTTTATATATGATACCATAAAAATTCTTGATTGTAATCAAAATCATGTTGAAAATTATGAATTTATATGAATAATTTAAACATGAAACACTTTTTTTCATTGCCTTAACACACTTTAGTAGCTCAGCAGATAATAATTGGTGATAATTGTATAGGTCTAACAGCTCCAGATAACCTTTTCATGATATAATAACAACATTGAATATAAAAATTGAATTTATTAAACAAAACAAAGGAAACTATTAACATGTTTCTTCTAGTTTGTGTTCATTGCCAGCTTCAATAACCATCTTCTAGGCTATTGTGCTATATAAATAAGCAACATTTGCCTTACCATTAAGCGAGTTGGTAGTTAACACTATTAATATCAATAAACAAACTGCCTTCTTCATCATTGTCCATTCCCATGTTAGTCTTAGGTCAGCTTTTTGAAGCTTTAATAAAAAACAATTTAAAGAAAAAAAATTTCACAAGGACAGACAAAACAGAAAAATGTTCACTAGAAAGAATGTATAAAGCTTTTAAAATGAGCCTTTTGCTAGCCTATTTTTGTCAGTCCATATTTAATTATTTCTGTTATGATTTAAAAACTGTAGACATTGTGTTGGTCTTCCTTATTTGTCGTGTTGGTTGCCAAGGTAGCTGCCAATCGGGAGATCCTAGATTTTATTTCCGGTTCACATACTACAAAATTTTTCTAGTGTAGATTTTTAAATAGTGGCTGGAAGTCTAGATATGTGCCCAGTTTATGGCAATAGGCTCACCGCCTATAGTGGGATATAAATGTAATTGGTGAATTGTGGGAGTATTTTACATTAAAAAAACTAATTTAGTGAAATCGAATAATAGTCAACCCAGAAATCATACCCTGAACCTCCCTATCAGCAAGCAACCTCTATATCTAAGTGCAACTACTCAACTAACAAGCCTATTAAAAGCCAATGATGTAATTATTCTATTGTATATATTAATTTTATACTATTAGTAAACTTCAAAATAATTACACAGGTTTTAATAGTTACACCATAAAACTATATTAAGTTAGCTGTAATTATTTTCTAAGTCTTACTCCAAAAATGTATTTTTTTTTGCTGAAGTACTTCTTTCAGTAGTTTTTATCATTCCCAAACTAAAGTGTATTAGTTGAAGTATGTTAGCTATAGACCAGTGGCATGAAATGGCTGACAGAATAGGAGCACTGCCTTAAAATATAAATACAAGTGTGCTGCAATACACTGAGCAAACCTTGAGGCAGGTATATTGCCCACCAACACCCTGTGTTCTCCCTCAATATTTAGGTTGTCACTTAGGTCTTTAGACACATTTGTGAATGAGGTACCTGGCTCCCATCACTACATTTCACGAATTACCCAATTAAGACATACAGTCGGTAACAATTGAGGCCACTGAATTGATACCTTAAATATGATAGTTTCACTCTTTTAAGTTATATTTTAGTCTGGCTATTGAGTGATTGAATAGCACCACAATTTTTGTTGCCTAGGTCAAATTCTTCACACATATGTTATCAATGTGGCAGCAGAAATTTGTGATACTCACTTGCTCGAGATTGCTTTATTTATTAATTTAATACATTAACTATTACTAACAAAATAAAAAATTAAGACAGTTGAAAAACAATATACTGCATAGATAGTTGATAACTTTCAAACATTAAAGATTTGTTACTCTCAAACTTACTATCAAAAAACGAATCCAGTTACTCCAAGCAATCTAATCTTAATTAGCAATTAGAAAAAATATATACATTTAAAATTAAATAAAACGTGAATTACTGTTTTCCTACATGTCGTAATCGAACAAACGATAATTTTTTTTTAATCTGCAATATTTTTAACAAAAAATTGAAAACAGCGCAACTCTAAATATTTTCAAGACATCTTTCATATTGGTACTTACTTTTTTCTGCGCATCATTTATAACACCTTCTTCGTAGGCGTATGCTTGGTCAGGTAAATTGTTTAAATACTGTAGAAATCCATTTACATATTTCTCTTTTTTCTCTACACTCAACTCACCGAAACAAGTTGATATAAAAATACACTGGATAGAAATTAGCGCACAATACCACCGCATGATTATAATAAGGTCATCTCACCTTGCGACAATATTAAATTAAGACTATGAGGAGCGAAGATTCAATTACAACTATACTCGCCGAATGCGTCACAGTAATTACTGACTTGTTATTTATGTTATTAATTTACAAAACATGATTCAACAATCTGTAACAATGACATCCTGTTAGTGTTGCTACTTTGAGTAAACAAAAACAAAAGACGCGGTTTTTCGTCTTATTACGTAAAATATTGTTAAAAACTCGGTTTCAACAACGTGATCATTAAATAGCAAGCTGCAGACAGCATTGACAGCATGTAAATAACTGAAAATACTCTACTAATTACCGGAATTTGTTTTTCATTTTCGCCCATCGTCCAACACACATGGCGCGCTATGGGCAATGGGCTAATGCAGCGCAGACGCAGCAGAACGTGCCTCACGGCCCGTTTCCCACGACGACACACCTAGTGTCTTTTTAGTTATAAGAATTACTTATGGAAATGCGATTCAAACTTAGAACGCAATAGTCATTAATTAGTTTATAGTTTTTCTTTTAAATATAGTGAAAGTAATTGCAGCATTTTGAGTTTAATTTCTAACTCTGCATCCACCGTCTGCAGCTTATGTAATTACAGAGACCAAGAGAGGAACAAATACATAGAGGATTTACGAAAATGGACAGTAATAATAAACTATCATATTAATAACTATTTTCTGTATATTGTCAACTCAATTATCTACATTGTACTTTCAAAGCAAATTTAATATTAATATTGAAATGAGCTTAAGAAATAAATAGATATTAGTATTTTTTTAAATGCCGATAGACTTATAGAAATGGACGGATTCTATTGATAACGATACAGTGTTGGCAGCTATTTTCTTTAATGATTTACAGTTATCTGAAATCTCGTGATGGTATGGTAAATTTAATAACATATCTAAATATATGATATTATTGCAAACTTTTGAGGAATATTTCGGTATCTTCTAAATAAATTCCGTTGTTTGTTAACCCTAAATGATTAAACTACGCGATTGACGGGCATCCCCTGTTAGGGAGTCCCCTGAGCTATTCGCTTATCTATATGAAAAAAGAAGTGAATTTTTCGTAACATACAGCCGTATTTCCCGAAGAGATAAGCAAAGAAGCATAGTACACTTCCATGTTTCAGCAGTTACGTTTACGTCTTCTTATGGCATATATATAGGTGGTGAGCTGGTGAGCCTATTGCCATATACCTGGCACATTCGCAAACTCCGAGCCAGTACTAGAATTTTTTAATAAGAAAAATCAAGTGGAGCCAGATCCTGGACTTTTAACCTGATATACACTCTGATATACAGTTGGGCTTGCAATTTGCAATATAAGACGACCAACAAGGCAATCCAACCGGCATGTAATCAGACGAATGTGAATTCTAATGTTTCATTATAGTATTTATACCGAAAATCTTATCCGAATTTATGTCGTTACCCTTGGATACCTATACCTATTAAATTATAGAAGTTTAGTAAAAGTTTTAAAGATGTAACAAAAAATATCATGATTTTTGCTATTATGAATTTGCTTTTTAAAATGAAGTAGTATAGCTTTAGTGATTTTTTTAAAAGATGTTATAATTTTAATTGTGTTAGTTTTAATTGATTTTGTAGGTGCCTGTTATGTAAACAATATAACAGAATAACATAAGTAGCTTTTATTGAATTCTGCTTTTGTTTTTCCTATGCCAATTTGAGGTATTTAAAATTCTTAAAATATTAACAGTAGTTCGGCAAATATTGCAAGCATTGACAAAGGTCCTGTTAGGTACTGAGATACTGACAGCTGACATTCCAAGTGCCAAATACACTTTCTCGTTAGATCGGTATGCTGAT
>DWEI01000049.1:0-32902 GCA_018245875.1 Mysoria ambigua | reverse complement strand
CGTGACGCAGCAACAGGCGTTTCAACAATAGTTAGATATTTGCGTTATATTCTTTGAATACTTATTATAAGAGAATTTCTAGTAAACTGTATTTTAGTTTTCTCGTAAGTATAATAATCAATAATAGTTCCAATGGATAGAATTCTTTTTTATGCATACTGTAAGCACAGGTTAAATGAGTTCATGTTGAGTGGTTGAATACAAATTATGAATTAAAGAGGCTATGAGAATGCCTCCTTTTTTTTGTTTCAAATTGTTTGATAACATCATTTTTGCATATGTTGCAAATTCTGTGTGTCATGAGATGCTAATAGTAAAATTATATAAGTCAGTTGATAACGTAATCCCTTAAAATTTCATTTGTTGCCATTATTCCTCATAACATTTACAATTCAGGTGATGCCAAAACTAACCGAATGTTTCAATAACAATTGTTTTCCCAATTGCTTTACTAAAGTAGTTGTATCTACAAACAGATATTACGAGCGGACATTTTCGTCCCACCGCGTGTTTTCGATGTTCCCTATAGTCCGAAAACTTTGCTACAAATTTCTGGGCCTCATGTTTGTTTACGTTCAGTTTTTGGGTCCCAATTTAAACTATCACAGCTTTTATTTGTCGTTTAGTGCGACGTTTGTCGTGCCGTGGTCTGTTCGTAGACTTTGTTTGGGCCGAATTTATTCCGGCCATGTTTTGGTTCCACAAAATTTAGGGACTGTTTATCGGTGTAATCAAAGCGATGTTTGATCTTTCATTTCAATGTACCTACGATGATGTTCAGGGTTTGAAGTCACCTTGATTTTTAAGCTAAATAATGGTTTCCCAAATGTAACATTTATGTAACAAATCAACGGTGCGTATAAGTAGGTTTCAGTAGCGATTTATCCATTTCAGCTGCACCAGCTGACGTTCTAAGTACGTGTTCAAGTTTTTAATATGTCTATACCAGAAGCAAATATTTTTTTTATTAAAATAACAGTTACGCCGTGGGTTCCCATATTCAGCTCAACAGCCAGAGATTACTCCAATTATGTACGAAATTAACGCATTAAAACTTACCGTTTTGCACGAGAAGAGTGGAGTCCCTCGCGAGTGGCAATTCGGAGTCTGTCAAGGTGGCGTCAGAGGCGTTGTCGGACGCAGACGTGGGTGTGGTGGGGGCGGTCGGCGAGTCGGAGAGGCCGCGGCGCGCGCGTCGCCGCCCGCTGCCGCTACTCGATCCGCTGCCCGAGCCGTACGGGTGGAGCCGGCCCAGGCCTGACGGAAATACCACCGATTACATGTATATTTCTATTCAGTATACAAATAAAGGAGAACACTGCTTAATAATTATAATGATATATATTTAGAAGCACCCCCGTTTACGGTCACCTTGTGACAAAATAATTGATAAAAAACATGTATAAATACATATCCCCAGCCACTTTATTTTAAAATCCGACTTAGAATAAATTTTGTGCTCATAACACAAATATTTGGGGACACAAATGGTGGAAATGGAATCCACGGTTGGAATGGATACCACGAGCAAATAAAATAGTAAGCATCAAAAATACTAACACGATAAAAGTTGAAAGGAACTTTGTACAATTGAATAGCCTTACATGTTCACAAACTCCATAGTCTTCGAGATACACATTTTTATGAAAGAGGATTGTGTTACACTCCCACGTTTCACTATTTACCTTCCCGAGTCACGTTGGAATAGATGGTTATAGCCTATTCACTATTAAACAAACTAAATTAGAAAAATCCAACAGTGCCCAACTCGGGATTTTAACCCAGGACCTCCCGACCCGCCATCGCCTCCGCAACTAACACGACCAGCGACGCAGTCAATAGTAGGTATAGACCATCTTAAATTAGTCATAAATGGATCGTATTTGCCACTCCATATATTTAACTAAGTTTAATTTAGTATATTTATTATTTATTACATATATACTACATATTTACTTAATGTAATACATATACGACTGGCTAAAACTTAAAAACATCTCATTATTAACTTCACGGCAACTCATCGTGAAACCGGTGCTACACTTATAGAGTTTTTTCTTAAATTGTATGACTACAGTCTAATCGTATGAGGCCATTAAGGAAAAAGTATCAGAAAGGAATAAACCGGCCATAGACGAGAGCACTCGAGACGACGAGCGAAACTTTTTAATTTAAGGCAAACCTCCCAAGAGGCCCAACTCAAAGGACTCCTAGAAAATAAAATTAGTTTCGACTGTACCTCATTACTGGACTTCGTAATTGAGTATGCAGATTGCATGTGAAAAGTTTTTTTTTTTAATCTCGAGGAACGATGTCAACTAGGTCCTTTCTAACACAAGTTGAAAATACGAATACTACCTTTAAAAGAAATTTTTAAATAAATTGTTGGTAATTTTCAATAGAAAATTTTCCTGAATAAATTCCGACATGTTCGGAGAAAGCACGAGACTCGCGCAGCTATGAGAAGTATTCCAATAAGATCATGTTATTACAGAATAAAATTTATTATATTACCTATAATCAAAATTAATAATTTCAATTTTAATATTGCTTTATGCCACTAAAAGCGAAGTAACAAAAATGTCGTGTAACGCTAACGTCATGTAACGTAATGTCACGCCTGTGTCGATCTCCCTGAATTGATCTGCAAAGTGGAATACAATTCAAACTTTGGTCAGTTATATAATACGTCCTATCATGGAATAGGCAGTGATCCAATCCATTGAAAAAATCCGAATTATTACTAGGAATTTTAAGTTAGACAATTTAATAGTAGCCGACTCAGGGACCGTACTACCTCGTGCTTACTATCACTCAGCCAACGAGGCAGCCATGGTCAAAAAATGGGACATATAGCATAGATCATATTTCGAAAGATGTATTGTTTATGAAAATCCTTATTTATTGATATGAAAATTTAAAAGAAACTCGTTGAGTGAATCTAATCATTTAATCAAATAGCCGTTGTTCAATGCGATAATTAAGGAAGAAGAACCCTTCTCAAAGGAGGTCCAAACAAAAAGGACAATGAGTTCATTAGTGGAATTTTTGCTGAGTTCCGCCAAGACTCAGTTGTACATTCGGGAGGAATGCTAATTGTAAGTGGATTGCATTACGCTGAGCTTCAAGTCTTATGACGAGTATAGTGGTTTACGCCGTAAAAAAAAAGTTTTATTCTTAAAATAGAACCAGCATTATGCAAATTATTTTTAATTCAGTTTCAGCACCAGGTTATTTTGCGTTAAATTATCGAAATAATATACTGTTATTATAACTATATTAGTATAGTGTAAATAAAGAATATTGACTATGGCCTGAACCTTCTCATTTTGAGAGGAGATCCATGTTCCAACATTGCAACGATAGAAGTGTCGATACCTACCTATCATATCTAAAGAGTATCGAGTCCCTAAGTATCTCTATTCTTCCATTACTTTCCACCTTTTTTTAAATAATAATATCTTGGGACATCTTCACACACGGCCATCTGATCTCAAAGTAAGCGTCAAGAGAGCTTGTAGTATGGTAACCAGACGGCTGATAAACTACATATATGCATATAGATATATACTTAACAGATATTTTTTTACACTCAGACAGAACAAATACTTGTACTCATCACACAAATATTTATTCTGGGTGGGAATCGAACCTACGAACCCCAGCGCTACAGTCAGGTTGCAGTCAAACTTGACTTTTACATTTATCTTCATATACGGATGAGTGTCATGTCATGAATATTATCAGTAATAATGATAGCTAAACTTTAATATGTACTAAATATAACTTCATATTTAAGCATTAAAAATGAATATTTGACCATTAAATATGAATGCAATTATATACGATGTGCCAATATTATGATTATGGATGTTAATTTCTTTAATATCTATTGTATATATAGACCAAGTGTATATATAGACCAAGTATATATAGACCATGTATATATAGACCAAGTGTAATAAAATTGTCTAGAGGATATAAAAATTTTGCAAACATATGTGAAAATATTTGTATACTTTTATGTTTCTTTTCTTGAACATAAATTAACTATACAGCTGTATATGCCTGAAGTGGAAGGCAGAGGAATATAATATTCCTAGTTTTCAATAGTTATTTTATACATTCGGTTTCTTCAATAAAAAAAAACGTAACATAACGTATGTAACGACTGAAGAGGTTAGCAGAAGCACATTCCCACGTTTCACCAGTTACGTTAACGCCCTACTATTCAATAGTGTAGTCTACTCGTGTTGCCATACATCGGGCTCAAATCCAGACTCCGAGCCACTACTCGGAGTTTGAACCTAGGATAGGAATCCACTGTTGCACTTGCCACCAGTACGACCAATGTGAGGCATAGTTAATGAGACTGAAAATATTTTAAATATTAATAAGTGAAACTAAAATAATCGTATTTTACAAACGGAATGATTACAATAACTTGATGTATTCATATCAATTTTATTATTCATAACTTTCAAGGATTCAATTTTCATTTTTCATATTTTTTCATTTTCCCTAGTTTTCAAGTATTTTCATATTTTTAAAGGATTCAATTTTATTCGGTTTTAATATTTCATACAAGAAACAAATAGCTATACCTATATAATCGTTTACTTATCACGTTCGTCAATGAATAAAACATATTTAATTGCGACCCGAATATGAATTCTAGAATTAAATAACAGCATACGTGGGCGTTTAGAGTCTAACATAAATAAAAATATTGCCTGTTTCCTCTTGAAACGATAACAGGCGATAATTGCATGGCGCAGGACGTCCGTGCCGATAAGCATTGACCGGTCATTTGAATGAATTCCATATTTTACTCATATCTCGGGACTGCCCCAAAAATAACCGTTTAAATAACATTACAAAAGACATATGTAATATCATTACTACTTATTATCTCTCCACACTTGTTACTATATAATAAATACGTGATCAAATAAAATAAGTAAATGACAAAATAAAATTACGTTTTCTCGTAATTTTATCGTATAAAATATTGAAGTCATAAATATTCAATTGGTAACTAAGTTTCGTAGCAAAATCACGTCTACATGAGTAAAAACTAACCCCAAAGAAAAGAATTCACAAAACATTCAGCAAATAAATGCTAAATCCGCCTTCCGCACGTATTGTTAGCTCTTCGTTACTAGACCCGAAAGAAACTACAGTATGAATCCCACAAAGTAGCACAAACGAACCGGCAAACCTGGGATCTCCAGGGGGATCAAACTGTCACAACTCGTCAGTCGACAAAAAAGATAATAGTAAGAACTTCAAAATATTTCAGCTATACAATAGGTAGGAGCGGAATATTGCTACATTGATATTGAATCATTTAATATTTACATATCAATATTTTTCATTGATTACGACTTTCTTTTTAAGCAAATCGATATGAATTCCCACAGAATATAAATCAGGGGTAATATTCTAAACACGGTACCCTGCGTTGAGGCAAACGTAGAAATTTGTCACATGAGCGATGGTTCACCGACGTGTTTCGGCGTTCAAATCCCAAATATAATTCGTTACATTGCGAATAAAATACACCTTTATTACTTAGAGAGGTGAATCTTGAATCCTGCGCGGCCGTCTATGGGGGATTCAGCTTACAGACGGCCATGGGCCAAGATTACTGAGCGATTTTATATTTTAAGAATGGTATCAAAAAGATCGAATTCGTTTGCGAGCTGGACTCTGTCTAAGAGAGTTGTAGTAGCGGGGAGTGTGTATGATTTTATGCCCGCAAAAGTAAAGAAGGTTGACAAATAGGTTGGGCGTGATGATGTTCAGTTTTATTAAAATTACACTGTTCAATTGAGACATTAATAAAAAGCAGTGAGTTGTAAAACCGTACGCACACCGTTTAAATTCACAATAAGAACAGGAGGATAAGCAGAACATTTTTATGATCTTCGCGTTAGTTTATTGCGTCTCGTGCTCGAGCATTAGAAATAATCTTCGTTATGGGATGTGTGAAATAAAATTGCAACAAAAACGAAAAATTGTTAGAGCTCGATTGAACGTCTCTTATGGTTTCCACGCCCAAGACAGAAGTGAAGACATGGGGTAATCGTGATTATAATACAACAAAATGTCAATAAATCTGGCGTACTCAGCTAAACGGCGATGTCCCATCTACAATCGTAACTCAATTTAAGTCATGTTATTTCACCAACAATTTATTCAGCATAAACTGTAGTTGTCAAACGCTGACGTTAGCGTATAGAAGGAATATATGATAGACATAAAAGAGAGGCCGTATATAGGAAACCTCAGTATTTTGATCACGTATAACAGATGCGAGACACGGTGGAGACACAATCTTCGAGGAAAGAATTATATTTATCCAAAGGATGAGCAAATCACTAGTAATTCAATGCATGGAAGCGATAAAACATATTCAAATAAAGAAAATGCTGCGAGTGCGTGTTACTCCTACAGTGAGGGTATTTCAAAATGAGGTCGGCACAAAATATAGAGGACAATAAAAAAGTGAAATTTCAGTGAAAATATATTCCACTCTACTGTGTCATATTTACATATATTGTTTAGGAAGTGTAGAATACAGAAAATTATTATTATTATATTTCAGATGTTACTACATATATTTTCTGGGAGTTTGTTCCATGCTCTGACCACTCGGTTATTAAGGAAGTGCCTGTGTG
This sequence comes from Mysoria ambigua, assembly GCA_018245875.1. Taxonomy (NCBI): domain Eukaryota; kingdom Metazoa; phylum Arthropoda; class Insecta; order Lepidoptera; family Hesperiidae; genus Mysoria; species Mysoria ambigua. Next base: position 26,219 of record DWEI01000049.1, on the reverse strand, counting down.
GATGATTGTGTGTAGAGCTTTAAAGAATGGTCTTTTAGAAAGATGTGTGCGAAGTCCTAAATGTCGTAATGAATCTTTAGAATTTTATATCTTTTTAAGCTTATAAGAAGGATTAGGCCCAGAACCTTTAGGCGTTCTTTGTAGCTCAGTTGTTTCAGGCTGCCGGGTATTTTTATGAAACGGCGCTACACTTTTGCCAGAAGTTCATTATCCTTAGCAAAATTTACGTAAACATTTAATTTCATATTGGTTTGTAACTTTTAGTTTGGAACTGTTAAAAATAATAAAGTATTTTTTGTACTTTGTTATTAATACATTGCATACTTGATTATTAACTTTGGTTCAAGCTAAAATTTACTACTCCATGTACAAGCCGTTGGCTTTGTGACAAGATAATAACTTTGAACCTATCGAGTCGACGTCCCAGAGGCACAATTGCCCACAACATGGCAAACAAACAGAACGAAGCGATCTACACGTTCATCGCGAATCATTCAGAAGATCCAAAAATCCCTTTAGCGACTGTTTGTTTTTGATTTTTGTCTAACGAGACAATGGGGAAATGATGAGCACCGGGCCGTACGTCGCCTTTGGGACTTCACCCCAATTCACCAAAACCACCCTTTCTAACAGTGTTTCATATAAAGTTAACCTTAGCATCTAGTTCATAGAAGTTAAATTTACTTGCGGTTGTTTTGGATTTATGTTCTTTTGCGTTTGTAGTGGTCACATATGGCGTCAAACGGGCTACGCGAGTGACGGCATGCCACTCGAGGGATTCGTATTGGCCTGTACTCGACGGGACATGCACTATGTCACTGCATCGGGGAACTTCCAACGAAGATTTTAAGCGCTAGGGGACCGAGCTATAATTGCCATTTAAATCTTTAGGTCCACTGAATTCATTTGCTGTTAATCAAAATTAATTACTTATTTCTTGGGCAAGACAACATAAACGCGTCATTACAAAAGACAGTAAAACAGTGAAAATGTATCAGTTCATTATTATTATTATGCACATATGTGTATAAATGTCAAGTATCCTAGTATCAAAATATTAATTATATCGGTTATTAATAGTTATTACTGAAACCTTGAATAGTAGTGTTCTAGTATCTAACCAGTCACTGGGTAGAAAATGTACATTTCATAATGTACACTAATTTTATTGACATAACGGCAAGCGCATATTGTAATTAATGTTACGAATTAAGCAAATATGTCACGAATTATATCGCCCAGTGAGATAATTTACGTAGAATTTAATAGCATATCAGTCATTACATCGAAATAGTTATGATGATCGAAATGCCTTGTTTAATTTTGAAATATTGAAAAAACAATTAGTTTCTTTCTCTTTACTTTGTTGCGATGAGAGTTGCGATGGTTTGATATTTCATTTATTGCGTACAAAATCAACAAGTTTTTTGACGGAATTTATATCCATGGTCACAGTTGCTACGGGGTTTGTCAGGTTAGGCTGGAATGTACAAAATTATTAGTAGTTATAATCATTAGGATTGAGATCTTTTAATTGCCTAGTTGGTTTTAATTTACATTTTTTATTATTGGTTCGGAGTCTGGATATGTGCCTGATGCATGGCAATAGGCTCACAACCCATTCCATAGTGGGACGTAAACGTAACTAGTGAAACGTGGGAGTGTTCTATATTCCTCTGCTTTCTTCTTCATGGATTACAGGCGCGATGTTACTGACCTAGCCGTTTTCTACATAATTTAGTTTTTCAGTAAATATTTTTTAAAACAGAAGATTGATTATCTCCCTCTATATTAAATATGATTTAACAATTGCCTGTAACTGTTCCTCAAAAACAGCCGTTAAACGAAATAAAACAAACAATAATATAAATAGCACAAGCAGTTTAATGTCATTACGTTAACAGTCAGTAAAAATTTTCTGCTATAAAACTTACGTTTGTTTGGTTGGAGGTCTGTGCAAATTGACAAAAACTCACGAGCGACTGACTTATACGTATTTGTAAAAGAACATGTATTTAAATACGTAAGATAACGATCGCGAAGATTGTCTTCTTAAGCTCGATGATTTATTAAAGTTGTTTAGTATTGATCGTTGTATGAAGTTGGCGTCGTTTGGGGGAATTCACTACGAAATGAGGTCAACTGAGTAGGACGTCCTCGAATTTGTTCAGCATGGTTCATATAAGTGTATAGTTGAAAACATTAGGATTTTTCGACAGAGTACTTACTTACTGTATTGTTGAATATATTTGTAACTACACAAAGATTACTGTAACGTTTAATGGATTTCGATGTATTTTCTGAACTTTAAATGATTGAAATGACTTTTTTATTTAAATGTTATTATAACGTCTAATCATAAAATAGTGTTATTCTATTTATCAACGCTCATTATAGTTATTTACGCCTATATTTCAATTATTATTTTCTTCGTAAATGACACATTTCAACTAATCCATACAAATACTCGCCATAAATATTAAGTCTCGTGACGAACCCGGTATGGCTTATTAACGACGAAAGCAAAATGTCGTTAAGGTAATTGAATTACCGGTTTAAAGAAGAACTGTAATCATATATTATGCGGTAGCAAAAACACAATGAACAAGAGACGGAATATCTAGCGTGAATAAAATAAATCTTTCGTGTCTATTCGAGGTCGTTCCGCAAAACTTAGACGGCATCGATTGGGATAAAGACGGAACTTTAAACGTTACTGCTATCTTCCGATCTATATGTCCGCGAATGAGTCCAGGGAGAATTTACTTCTAGATTTTGAGATCGGGAATATGAGGAAATTTATTATATAAGATGTTTATAACACGCGTTCGCTTATTATGCAATTATCTTGGCGAATTGACTAACAATTTAACTCGCGAAATGTATATGTGTGAATGCAACTGAGATACTTGCACTGAATAAACATCGCAATGTAAAATAAACAAACTGTAAATTCATACAAAATTACTTATAAATGTGTGTGCTTGTTCGAATTTAACAGCACTGTAAAATAAAGGGGATTAAATTAAACGTTGATGAACCAAATCAACATAATTAACTGAACAAAGAAGCGAACAGAACATCCATAATTCAAATTAAAGGAGAACTATCGAATTGCACAGCAACAGTAAACCGGAGGTAAATAATTGAAGTAATTGTTGGGTCAGATCGGGTCAATTAATCATCGGACGCGGACCGAAGCCGCATTACCAATTTATGTCCCACCCGAAACACAGCTACGTGTTTCCAAATGTGATCTATTTTGTATCACACAAATGTTGCCGGTTCTGCTTTTAATTAGGACAGGCCTCTAGAATAATAACGGACACTTGTGAATTGAATTTTTTATCCCTTTCGTTTATTAAGTAACATTTCATGACATCGTGACAAATCATAATGCGTATAATATTTATTTTGTTTTCAAATAAAAGATATAATAAAGTTATTTATTACGTGAAAATGAAAAAAAAATAAATAAATACAGAATTTAAAAAAATAAACATACACAAATAAAAATATCCTAATTTAATTTTGGAATTAGTCTATGTGTAAACAACTTTATACGTTTTTATGAAAACGTCTATTATTGTAATAATTTCCGTTTGAAGCCACCGATTAGTCCACTTGCGACCAACATTATGCTGTTGCAGAAAGTAGACACTTGATAGAGTAAGAAACGTTTGACGACAGTCCGGTGACTAGTCCTGTCTGACATTGGATACGACAGTTAATGAACTATTCAGCATGAGCTTATTAGTTCGACAGAATTCAATCAAATATTTTATGAGTTGAAGAGCAGTTGAAAAAATTAAAGTTGATAACTCGTTGTACACCTCGTACACAAGTATCTAGAAATAAATTACAAAGCAATTAGTAAAAAACCTAAATTTATCTTCCATAGTGGTCGAATTTAAACAAGCATTGAAGAGCAGCTTGGACATAATTTATTGCTTGACAACATGTTTTAATGTATACATCGGTCAAAAGATTCAAGGCTAGTAGAAAAAAATATAATTACGACCTTAAGGTGAGTGATTTGGAATGTTCCCAACCCGTGTATAGATCCCCATAAAGTGCGATAACTGACGTAGACCACCATAAAACATGGATTCGTCTCATAGAACGATACACTTAAGTGTCAATATCATAACGGAGATCGGTACGGGGGGGCAGCGTTGGTGGCGCGATAAAACTCTGATAGTGCTAAAGAAAAATAAAAATACAGGATGGCTGTATCGAACCACTCTAGATAGAGCTGTCAGGACGCGTGGCATGTGAAGGATCCCCTGTGTTTGAGTGGATCACTCTCCGATAGACGATGCAACGTGTAGGCGGGCAAAAGTGGCACTTTAGCGAGCGATCTCCTATTTTTACTTTCGAGAATTTATTCTTGGTCTGTATTGACACAGTTTTAGTGGAATTGAATCGAATGTGTATTTGCTTTCATTTGAGCGGCGCTTGTTAAACGTAAGGTCCGCATCGGAAAGATTCCTCGTGAAGAATTGTATAATAATATTGTCAACAACAATAAATTTTTGGACTGATTATGTTGTATTTGATATTTCTAAAATAGTGTGAACAATAAATTCATTTTCTTCTGAACCCTGTATTTTAGGGAGTTACAGCCCTGCAAGGTATGCATTTAGATGAAAACAAAGATTTCTGTTTTCGTCAAATGATCATTAAAAAACTTTCTTGTTGTCTTTTTTGATCGTGTCATTGAAACACTAAGTAGTAATAGTCATTTGAAGTTAAAAGTATAATGTTCATATATCACCAATACTTTACACCCTAAACTTCAAAGGTAGCAAAGTATCTGCAAAGCAATCGTATTGAGAAGATCTCTAATACTGTAGTAGATTCGTCCGTGATCTGCAGTGATTTAAATGAGGTCATCTATTTGTCAGTGTACTATTTTTCACAGAATAAAAATATTTTTTTTTACATCTATTCTTATAAGTCTATGAGCACTTAAAATACTCTTATATTTCCTGTTTTTAGAAAGCAATTTATTATTTGCAACAAATATTTTATATCAGCTTTTAAATTGTAACAGTTTTAATCTTATTTGGAGCTCATTTAATATTTTCAGACATGTAATTCAAAAAAAATGATTCAATGTAGATGTCAAAAAGGTGAATAATACAACAATGTTCCATTTAGGAAATGAATGGTCGGTGGTAACGAATATAGACGTTTGGATGTAAATTACATTTGGTCGTGGATAGGAACATATTTAAGTTTAGTCACCGCTACCTTGTAAGCTATAAGCGACGATAATATAAATTAATATTCCAAAGCTATAGAAATTATATCGTATTGTATTTCAAAAGTCAAACTCATTTAATTATATACGATTTGTAATCACATATAAACATAATTATATTTAAGTTTATTTTAGTTCGTACCGCGCCTACAACTGACAAGAAGTAACAAAAAACTCAGTGGGGTAATCATTTATAGGTGTTGATTGTGTCGCCAATATCTATTTTTATGGGGTCAGTTACAAGGCTACCGGTCACTATCATACTTTATCAATGAGTGACCCATGTCATGCTATTGCATAACTAGATTAAATATTAAACAAACAAAATTGATTATAAACAAGCTGAAATCAATAAAACGCAAAAATATCGTCATCATTATGCCGAAACGATTGTTTATAATCTTCAAGTATTAACATATTCCACTACAAATAGTTAATACAAATGGATCATTTTACTCATAATCACGTTTCGCGAGCTTCGGTCACGTCCTTGAAGGTAACTCACCTCGCTAGCCGCTTGCTAGCCGAGAACAGTGAAACAAGTGCATTACTCTCAGCTATTGTGAGCATCGTGGCTGTAAACATATGGTCGTCTATTTTCGTGAAGAAATGGAGACATAAAGATAAGCTTACAGCACTCGTCCCTCCGCTGCATGCGCCGGTATATTGTTTAGTGCGACAAAAGTTTTTTACTATACTTTTATGTGTTCGATGCACTCTCTTTCGATTCGGTATTTATGACCAGCGCCGCATATTTTACCATCTGAAAATGTTTCGTTTTATATGCAACGTTACTTAACTGGTAATAAATGTATCTTTGTTATTGTACCCTGGGGTATACCGTTTTTGTTGTAAACGGTAAAAATATCCGAATGGCTATATTGGTTTTGTACAATTAACATATCATCGTAAAACCAATGTTCATTGCTCATAATATATTTCATATTTAAATTGGTCGCTTTGGATTAACTGTTGTTGTTGTGACTTAAAATAATGGATATCTTTTGATTCAAGTATTTTTAATGTGCATATAAAAACGTTCACAACCCCTGAAGTATATAAGTATTCCATATGAAGTATATAAGATCCAGGTAAGAAGATGGAGGTAGTAACAAACACAGGTAGTTATAAAAATACCAAAGCAAAATGTGATATAACTGTGCGCTGCCGCACCTAACAGCCGACTGGGGAGCAATACGGCCCGCATTACCCGCGTTCTTATTTCGAACGCCCGTTTGAAATTACGTGCCGCCATCTTTATTGTCACGATGACGGATTTAGATTGCTCATTTGATTGATGTGTTGGCTCTTTACTGCATGATTGCTATCACATGTCCTTTATAGTGCTACGGCTCAAACGTAAAGGACGGTGATGGTTAACATATGTTAGCGTATTCAAATTTGAATTTAGACATTATTTTTGATTAAGTTATTAACGGGTAGCTTATTAAATGTAAAGACAAAATACTTCTTGATGAATTTAACAATTAGAATTCGAAGGCGACATTTCATAGGGGCTTAATCTATCAATTTGTACGGGAAATTCAGTGAAACCAGTCCTATTTTTTCATGACAAATAAATATGTTTTTCCCTTCTAATTATTATAGAATAGAAATTACTTTTAAGAATTTTAGAAATATATATGAGCTTAGATTAATAATTTATTTTAATGAATGTCGAATAAAGAGTACTATAATAGGATGGCTCGAATGCGGAAAAAACTTCTATTCAATTGACAGAGACGTTAATCAAAAACAAAACAGGAGTGCAATCGAATACAAAATGAAATACAATTGCGACGACAAATTATTTAATCGCCTCGGCTGGACAGGGTTGTCGCTTCGATGTCATTTTAATACCAAAAATTAATGCGAATGTATCTAGTAAAATTTATAATATTCCTTTTGAATTAGATTTGAATAAATATGATTATTAACATTGAAGAATCCATAGTTGAAGAAACCTGGAAAAGCACGGGAACTTTGGATTACAGTGTTAATGTGAAAGTACAATATTAAAAAGATTTAAATGTTATTTCCATTTCATCATGGGCACAAGTAAAATAAGTTGGTTCCTTCTATCCTATAAATTTAACTATATGAGAACGTAGGATGGTAGCCCTGATTTATGAAGTGATCACGTTGGAAACTGGAAAGAGAAAAATAAAAGTAACAAAAAAATTGAAAGAAAGAAAAGACTGGCAAAATGGGCAAAATATAGATAACATTTTAAATAGTAAACGCTTACAAATTTGCTCATAGATGACGAGAAATAATTGCTGCTGTTGCCTTAAAAAAAGTTTCAGAAAAACTTAGAAACAACTGGTGAAACGTGAGAATATACTTCAGTCTTCTGCCTACCTCTTCGGAAATTAAAGGAATTGTACATTATAACAATTACGGCAACTGTAAGAAGTTTTACAAGTTTTCAGTTACTTTGCGTTTTAACAATCAATGTTATGCAGTATGGGGTAATAATTTTCATCAAATGATTTTCTAAAATAGCATATACGTGGGCAGCCAGTCGGTTTATGTTTAAAAGGCTACAGTAGTTTATGGGACAGAGGTATGCGTCATTTTAATAAAGTTGTATAATCGCTGTAAGTTATTTCAAAATAGGCATGATACTGTACTTTTATAAAACATGAAAAAGTAAAATTCACACTATTTTACTAAACCTTTGTTACATCAGCCTGTATAAAATATTTTTCAATAGCGAGGGATATTGGTCAAAAATGGCTCCCAAACAAGATTATCTGTTCTACCCTAAACTTTAAAGCATAAAGAGCTTTAAGCATTAAGTATCTAAGTCGAGTTTAGTTTGACGTGTTTCCAATAGTTCATCTGCCGACGCTTGACTACAGTTCGGTGTTACGTATGCCAGTCTGAGAAACGTTATTAATAGATAGGTTATTACAAGAGGAAGATGATTTTAAATGAAATAAATCAAAAAAAATATGACAGAGGTGTAAATCTTATAGATATCTTCGCTTAGAGTTTTCTCTTTTTAACATAAAATGGAAACATTTCTTACAGATAGCATTCAAATGTGATTTGTCTGCAGATTAAGTATTACTTTTTTTATACTTGCAAACACCGAACTTAATCTTTATTTTATTCCTACAAGTGACACAATAATATTGACATATCTATTCGCTGCAAAGTAGATAAACATATGTATGTAGGTTTCGCTTCTGAAATGACGTATTATCCATGTATTATATATAAAAACACAAGTTAACGAGTTTTCTTTCAGCGGCACTTCGAGAAGATCGTACGCAATAAGAATGCGGTACCAATATAACGATTCTATATACGTCGCAGTATAAATAACTTGGAGGAATAAAATGTCCGCGCTCCGTGTTTCCGTTGGTTTTTAATATTTTTTTTAATGAACTATAGATTCTATTGTCGGTCAAATCAAATGCGACTGTTGTAAAGAATGTTTCAAAAATTAAAAACATATGTATATTTCTATGGTTGTATGTACTTTGTTTGTTAAATGTCAGATGAAGAATACGACAGACGGTAGAGAAAGTCGGCGACAATAAAGTATATCGATGGGTAAGATAGATATACACACTCCTTTTGTTTTTGATAGACTAAATATATTTTTATCTTCGGAAATGTTATTTTAGCTTATTCTATATTGCTCAGTTAATTGTATTCAACACTGGAATTTAAAGTATAATTTTAACATATTCTATTATGAACAGAATATGTGTTTGAATTAAAGTAACTGCAATTATTTTTAAAATTGTCCCGTGAAGAATAATTCTTTGGAATATCTACGTACATGACATGTGAGAGAGCTGGAGAGGCCACTTGATATAATTAGAAAAAGGAATAATAATAATAGCATATACAATTTATTGCCAAAAATACAATGCAAAATATACAATAAATAACAAAATAAGCACATTGGAAGGTATCTACTTTTATTTTCAAAAGGGTACAAATCAGCTTTGTTACCGCGGAATTTAGGTCTCGGGTGGCGCTGGTTTTCGATTGTGCCCGAGGAACATACTTAGTAATTTCAGGACAAATACGTTAAATCTAAATGCCGCTGTAAATAAAAGATCACAAGAACTCATATTTGCTTAAATAGCTCATTAATTCAGTATAATGCGAAACGTGCTACACATGATTAGGTACTATTTAAATGCAAAACTTAGCATTTCTGGTTTTAAATTTTGCAAATGTCATTTGATTAACTTTAAATAAAGCATATCGTTTTATATAATTCAAAAGTTAAATAAATAGTTGATGTTGAATACGTATATAGCATAATAACATGTAGTAAACCACTGAAGATCGTATGACGTTCCACTTTGAAACATTAGAGATACTTTGCCCAAAGGGAGTAGTTCAAAAGACAGGATTACTAAGTTTTTCCATCTAAAACTTCAACTATAAATTGTGACTTTACTCAACTATCGCCCTCTTCGGCCTCTATTGACAATTTATGGCAGATTTGCATTTCTAAGGAGTAAATTACCGAATAACTTCGAATGACGGTTTCGGGAGGACGACGGTTGCTTCTTCGATATCAAGTAACTATTTGAAATGTGAGCGACAGGTTACCCGGTAAATTGATTAATGGGATGGAAATATCAAATGTTTGCTATTGTCGTCCTGTGCATAGATGTTAGAATTATTATATAATCAGCGTTAGTTGGTGTCAAATCACTGTTAAGGTGTCTCGCTATGTACGACCATGGCAGAATTTTTAAATTTGTTTAAAATATATTAGAAGATCATCCTGTCTTTTGTTCTCGTGTAGATTCTTTTGTAGAAGCTTCACTGACTTAAAATGGATTCTATAATTATAACAACTGTACCCCACCGTCTCAACCGCGTTGAAAACTACTGTAAGGTGTTATAAAATATGCATAATCCAGGGCGATATTTAAATAAGACATTGCAAACAAAAATTAGGGATATTAATTTTTATTGATAACGAGAGTATGAAGATCAAACTTATACAATGTGTTATATGAAACACAGAGCGTATGGACACTTTTTTATCAATAGTCGAAGTATAAACACAATTTATTAAAATAATATTATAAAGATAAGAAATATCGAATTTGTTTATAGGATGAATAAGAATTTTGAACCTTTTGACATACATCGGGCACACGTCCAGATTCCAAGTCATTACTTAAAAAATCAAATCCAATCCGTCCGGGATGTGAAACCAGGACCGCTGGATCGGCAGGCGCGCTTGCTGTCACTCTACCGAGGGAGCAGTTGAACTAATATTGTTAAGTTATATAGCTAACAATGTAATGATTTCGTAGTTGCGCATAACTCCCGTACTGAAAACCTAACCGCGTACTGAAAGCCTAACCGCTATATACGTTAACAATAACACTGTGCATTTACAATAACAGAAATGACGGTAACTGTAACGAGACATTATTATTTCAATTAATACAACAAGGTATTGTGAACTGCACTCGTCTGCACACTTCTTTAGCGATTTTAAGCGTAACTTTACTATTTTTTAGTATTGCAACATTAGAATTACAGAGCATATGTGTACGCCATAACAGCAAAACTTATATATATATATATAATATTTAATTCACCTTTACATTTTGCATGCTGCTTGACTTCGAGGGCACATTGTGGCTGACTATTCTGAATGTTGCTATTTTGTGTCGTAGTATCTAACTAACATCGTGCGATATATCTACGTTTAATCAATGAGCGAGGACGAAAATTGCCCGTAACCACAGACAGCGGCGACCGACCACAGTCTGCGCGTGTAACACTGCGAATTTTCACTCCTCATGTCCACAAAATTGTTGGTACACTACCATTTTAGCAGGAAACTACTGGGTACATATGCAGGGGTACATATGATTGACGCTTGCTCGAAAGCATGTTCGTTCGCTCTCAGATAACATGCACATACGGACTGAACGTAAGGTACACAATGAATCGTTAGTTACCACCCATGAGGGTTATTTTAAATACTTCCTTTTGAATGTCCTCCTATCGCTACCCGTTGGGGAGATGACAAATATCTCACAAACACGATGTCTATGTGGAATATTGGACATTTAATCCTACATTGCCCGGTTTGAATTCTTTCCATAGAATATGTCATTGAATTCAAACCAATGAGTACAGGTCGAAAATTGCTGGGAACCGCAGACGGCGGCGTCAGACCGCTATCCGCAGATGTAATGCGATACTCGTAGATCGACTGAATTGGATAATACAAAATCGATATTGCAAAGACTACCGTTCTTACACGGAGATGTTTAAAGATATATATGGCGTCATAAACTGTGTGGAAAAAAATGTACCCACATTCGGTCTTTTATTATTAAAAGTCTGAAAAACTAAACGTCTATTTAGGTTATATTTCGCTTAATCTACGTGTAAATGGACACGTGGTGGTTCTTAAGCGTGTTTGCAGTGCAATATTTTTTCTATTAACTTGACTACTGTGGAATCCTACAATCCTAGCTTTTAAAGAATGTTACAATTTTATAATGAACAGATTCAAAAGACCCTCATACTACACCGATATGTAAGTAAAAATTTTTATTACGACGGATACTCCGACATTTATTTTGTATATTTTTGTTTACGCTAAGATGTAGTTAGCATAAATAAATCGTTAAAATAAAATAAGATTAATGAAACATATTCATTAATTCACGTCATGTGAAAGAAAGTAAACTTAATTTATAATTATAATTATGTTTATCAGATAAAATTAAAGGGTGTTAATATCCGTTAGTTAAATGTATTGAACTATTTCATTATTTAGATATAGTAATCGAATCTCGAGAGTATTTCATTTAGAAGACGTGCTAACAATTTCACTTTGCGCCGATTGAAATAATGATTTTCTTGATTGAAATCTCACGAGACAATCTGATGCGCCATAAGTATTATTACAAATAGCTTACGTTTGCAAAGTTTCTGCTATGAGCTATTTGTACCGGTCAAATAAAAGCATAATAGAAACTAAATATTTTACACGAAACAATATAAATACCAAAATTGATTCTTTTTTACAAGTCAGTGGAAAAATTTCAGTAACATAGCTAAAAAAAATTTTAATTTTAAACAAAATTAGTTCTCTATTATTAGTATATATTGAAATACCTACGGATGCAGGATTTTTTCCTGAGACGTTTTACGAACAATTCTTAGCGATAGTTATCGGAGAATATATATTGTACAAGAACAGGAATATAATACGTCAGTAACGAAGTTGCTACGCTATTAAAATATTGATGACATGTAAAATAATTATTCTGATTAATTCCACTTATAGTTTCTCCTTCAGAGCTCAAATTTGCTGGTGTTATGAGTGTACGTAGTACGTAGTAGTTATGTGGCAATGTACGCTTTAATTAAGTATGTTGCATGGAACACATTTTATGCTAAATAATATCGTCAAATTACGCATAAACTAACTACTTGGGCGATATAAATAGCAACGCATAACAACACACTTGCGTAGGTCTATATTTCTTTACCCAGTGATTAGATATGGAATAATATTTCTTGGTGAAATAATACCCTGATTTATCCGCGCGGTTCTGATAACGGGGAGAGATGGGCCCTTTAATGGCCGGAATGGCCCGAAAGTGGTCGAAATTGTCCGAAATGGGCCGAAATATTCGTCCTAAACTCGCATTTTTACATATTATTCTACCGGCCGCATTAAATTATGACGGATTTTTTTGTGGAAGTTATGAGAACCATATTTTGCAAAGGTGCGTTGGGAGCGATCCTTGCCTTAAGAGGTGCGAGGCGGGAATAATTATATTGTGCTATATATCACCGAGACGCTGCTTTTTATCGTTATAACAACAGTAAAATGAAACTTCGGAAATTTAGCTTCGGCTTAGCCTAACAGGTTTATATAAAAGGTCTGAATAAAAGTTTCTAGGCCGATGAAGACCATCGTAATGATATACTATTAGATTAAATTGGAGATTTAAAAATAAAACGAAAAGTTCCCTTTTTCTGAGTTTGCCGGTTAGCAGATTTTCAAACGCTCAGAACATAATTATCTTTATATAACTAAAAGTAAATCATTGTGAACGAAATTTAATTTATGAACATATGCTCGATATATGGCAATAGGCTCACTACCTATTCCACAGTGGGGCGTAAGGTTAACTGGTAAAACGTGGAAGTGTACTCCATTCCTATGCCTACCTCTTCGGGGATTATAGGCGCGATAATATTCATTCTCGGAGTTGCGGCATACAAATTTACTACGCCAAACATGGAGTGCTCATATTTTTTGTTTTCATTATAGCTATTTGCCACAATGAATCGTTTTACATCTATAGGACTACATTGTAGCGTCAATATAATTGCTTACATACGATTTTATTATCTCTTCATCAAATTTCCTATGAGACATTGTCAGTTTGTCATATTTCTACGAAAAAGTGGCGCTCCAAAAACATCCTTCATATAAATACAGCAGTGAAAACATAACGAGACCATTAAACCTGTGTTGCAACTGACAGCGACTTATTTCTGACCCGAGTCACCAACTAAGGCTTCGTCCAGCCACGTTCATACTAAGGAAATACTTTAACTTGCATTAAGGCCAGTGCGCATTCACCTCATTCGCTCAACAACTTCTTTACAAACAACTGTAAACCTCAATTCGTATTATAAAGTGATTATACTTTATGTTGTTGCGTCATAATAATATAACAAAATAACGCATGAAAGCCATTACTATAATTAAGATAACAAACGTAAAAAACACCAAGAATTATTAATTAGCTCGATGGAATACCAACTATCTTATTGATCCTGCTCATAGGACGATGAAATTAATAGTGTACCTACAATAAATGCACTCATATTTTGTAGGCATTATTATTTTTCACAATCGATAAATCGTCATTCATAAATATCAATGGAACATTCGTTAATCTACAATACGTATGTTTTTTAATCAAGTAACTTTCAAGCGTTAGGTTTAGTAATCGTGTGTCGGTGTCGTGGCCGGAAGCAACGTTACAGGTGCTCTACTAGTCAACATCAGATACGAAGCTGTGATACAGGCTGTACGAACTTTACTTCAATACCTTTACGCGTCAGAACATTTCCTGCTGCGAACAGCTAGGAGCTGAAATAGAAAATGTATCGGTTACATAAAAATAAATATAGTTGTATTTACATAATTTAATATTAACAAAATAACGTTATATTTTCTTTTCGTATTCAGAGCAAAGTTTTTAAAACTATTATGCCCATTTAACATTGTATAATTTTTTTACGTTTTTTACATCAGCGACACCTAACATCGTGAAAACTAAAAAACCTAGAAAAACTAGAAAAAAAATATACGTTTGATTACAGATTTTTAGTTGGTATAGTGTATAAGAAGCAGTGATAACTTGGTGCTTTAAAATTGAACCTCTCACTCGTAAAGTCTGGGTCCAAATCTTGGTGCGAACCTCGTTATAAAATGTGCGTTTCACGAATTAATATCACTTGATATAACGGTGAAAGAAAACATCATGATGGAACTCGCGCATCTTTATTTTTTAATCAATTGAAAATCTTTCGACGAGGTTTTAGTATTGTTTCCTATCAAAATTAATTGAACCCACCTTTACGTACCCCCGAAACGCGGAAAACTTGAGAAAATTTATCACTAGCGACGATACATTTGAGTGTCGACCACCCTCAGCGGTATTTTACAGTTATCTTGCAGTGAACAATCGCTTCAGTAAAAACATTACTTATATATTTTACATCCTATCCAATAACCGTCTGTCTAATACTATACACGTAGAATAATCCAGTAGACATTTAAATTCGTAAATTGATAATCCGTTAAATTTTTGATTTGCCAGATTCTTAGCTGTCATGAGACAAAGATAACAAAAAAAAATTCGAACTATTCCGAATCCATATGTCGAATACGAAATCAGGGCTGTTCCATTCGTCTGCGAAACAAACGCGAAATCGACTTCTGCAATCCAATGCACCAGAAGGTGATAGATGTAGAAAATGCATAAGTAAGAAAGAGAAAGACGCAATGCGGACAGCAACGGACGCGAATGGAATTGCAAATGTTCGAGTCGAGTTTCAGGTAGCTTTACTTTTCTTCAGTTTCGAATACGTTAAAGCGGAAAAATTTAAAGCTCAATTTCCACATTATTTTAAAAGTGCGGATTGTAACAGTTTCCCAATGCACACAGAATTGTACCATATCGCACATAATTTTCGCAAACAGTAATTTATTGTCATCAATAAATATAGAAAACCACAACCGTTGCTACCACGATACCAGAATTCAAAATGTTTAAAACTTAAATGCAATGACATCAAATGACCCAGTTTACACTTCAGCCCTCGGCAAAGCTTTATTTCTTACGTCCTTCAGCTCGGAATATTTGAGTAATTAATTGAGTTAGTGGTATACCTACTGATTTAATAAATGAGCATGGAAATATTTTTACTGCAGAAACGGTAAACATTGATTACGAATAACATTGATACTAATACGAGAATTAATTAAATTCGATTGTCATTGAGTATAAATATAAGTTTCATGGGAATTCTGGAGCAGTGACATAATATTATAATTTATTTTCTTTTGACATCAAAATTAATATGGGTTCTAATATTATTATTAACGTTGGGTAGATTTAAAATTTTATATATACCTAAATCTTGGCTTTTTATTATATTAATATAATAGTATCTCAGAATATTTAAAAACATGGCCATTCGATACTTTATTTTATAAAGGCAAAACAAAATCTCGTGCTCAGTACAAAATATCTATTACTGCCGGGGATCACACCCACGACCGCCGGTCGAGCAGTCATTCACTTAGCACTGGGACAAAGGGCCGGCAAATTTTTATCTGTTAACCTTTTCGTTTCACTATGTAAATTTTACATTCATGTTCAATTAGGAATGTTATTCTAAAGTCAAATATAACAAATACATGGATAATGTTGAATTGCTTCGTATAGCAAAGTATCTATATAGGTACAATTTAGTTGTGCATATGGAATATACATAACCAATTAATGTAAAGTAGAAGTGGTAGGATGTGCTGTCGCTGTCAAATATTATGCTGAAATAATTTAATTATTTTTTACATCTGTCAAGGCCGTAGTCGTCGTATTAACTTCAAGCGCTCTATTAACATAGTTTTCAAGAGACAAAGTGGTAGTGGTGTTATAAGGTTATCATATTGTGTGACATCGATTTTATTTTTCATCCTGTAATAAGGGGTGAGGTTATAAGGCAGAAATATATTCTCTGTACACGTAGCTGCTCCACGCATTCGGGTCCTGTTCCCGCTGAGTCGGAGAACGTAAACATTTTCGGCGTGTAAAGTCCTTTCTATCAAAAGAATACTTAATTCGGGCGGACATTGCTGCCTCTTTGTTCATACTTGCGACTGGAGCCAGGTAATTATAGCCACAAAAGGCATTACAATTAGGCTTTTAACGCCAGCAATGAATTCCTGATTGCTTGCTGCTTGATGGTAAGCATCGCTGGATTCCTTACTTTAAATGTCGTCTCACGTCGGCCCTTGAGGCCTTCACCGAGATTTCAATATCGATTTATATAACGATGTCAGTCAGTACCATTTGGTCCTGACAGTCGTCGTAACGTGGAAACGCACGAACGCTCAGTGTATATCTCAATCACGCAAAAGTGGACGAAGACCAATATTCATGTATAAAATTAATTACGGATTTGCAATCGATGTTAGATGTAAATTCGTATTACGTAAAATATGCATGGAACATATATTTATATATTCTTCAATACATTTTAAATGCTGCTGTTTAATAAATACATAGTAGTAATCTATCTGATACGGACTGTTAGTTAGCTGATATTATCGTTATAAGTAATCTTCTACGACTTTTTAACGTAACGAAAGCGTGAATTGAACTTATTTCTGCGACATTTTTATTATGTTACTCCATTAGTTACTTCGGTGACATTCGATTTTTATAACGTTTGTTGGGCGACCTTTGTGGTCTGCCGTTATGTAAGTTTGAGCAGGATGCATATTTGAGTGCATTGTATTGACTGTTAGGTCAGTCCCATTTCGAGTGCTATCCTTTTTCCTGGCAACACAAATCGCACCGAACACAACTATCTTATTCATGCCAACTCGATTGTTCTCGAGAGCTGTCCTGCGATTTTTAATTGTAGTGCCTGTTACGTAACTTCTTTCACTATTCAATGTTCAAGCTACTAAATCTACGTTGTGAGGATGCTTTGTGATTGTGAAAAATTGTGATTACTAGTTATACGGTAAATAGTGCTAATTAACAAGTCTATTATATCATATTTTGACTGGCTTATGTCAATTTATTTCACTTTGGAAAGATTGACCATTAATAGGTAGGCATTGCTATCTTTATGGATTGGCCTAGTACCAAGATTGTTATTAAGAATTTTCGTTCGTATTTACTCCAGTTTCCATAAAATATCTCTTAGATATAAGTGTATTATAGTAGATAAGCAATTGTCCTGGTGTTACAAATATGTGCCACGGCAACATTACAGATTACTAATTTCAATTTAACTCTGTGGGTACTTTCGCATATTCGACATTCTTTTAACAGAGGATTTTTGTGCTTGTTGATATGCTTAAATAATATCATATACTTACTTACTTATATAACTATAACCGCAGTCATCTCCATGTTGTTCTGACTCACCTGTGAACAAGAAAAAAATATTATAATATATTTGGCCATATTCACATACAATCATCTTATGACAAAATACGCTTAACCAGAGCGTGTGTTATGTATCATTATTATTTGGAATTGTTTATCAAAGATTATGATGAAGTAAACAATGAAATAAGAAGGAAAATTTCGTTTTATCAGGGCGTACTACTAGGCTAGATTCTCTACCGTAACTGTGGGAGAACTAAGACGTAATCAATTCTAAGTTATTGACGTACATTCTACGAACTCTACGCTCAAATAATATTATTTCCAAACATGTTTATTTTCATATTCCACTTTTAATTTGGGTGGATGGAAAGTATGATTGGTCCAATTGTTTTATCGATCCGTCACGGTTAACAACAAACAGAAGTCAAACTGCTTCAAAGTTTTCATTGGAACAGTGGACGACGCCGCGCCGCGCCACGACACTATTACAAAAACGCAAAATACGTTAGCGTCGGCCATTATGAGAAAATATAAGCAACTTCAAACATGTGCGACAGTTCATTTCATCTTACCAACTCATTTCCTGTACGAAAAATTAATCTTTTCCCTAACCCTATAACCATAAAGTTCAAAATGAAATAAAAATTATTTGAGCAAGTTCGACTGTAAAACTGTTCGAATGATGCTGCCGTGAGAACATATGTCACACATGAAAAGTTGAAAATGAGCCTTGTTCCTACGGAATAGGTCAGATAATCGTTTGTTGGTCATAGTTCATGTAATCGTCACGGAGCGTATCGGGCGCCATCGTCACGCGGCATTAGATTCAAATCTCGAACTCTTTAAAACGGAATAATGGCTCCTTCCGCGTTGGAAGGGCCACACTTAAATTGCTAAGCACTCCGATATTATCCTTCCTGCCTCAGAATAAGGTCTACATTATGAGACAGTACATCCGACGATGTTATTTGATATTCGTTGGATAAAACCTAAGTGCGGTAACAGAATAAATAATGTATCCATAGTTCGAATTACCCAAATATATGAACCCAAATTTGAAGCCTAGTAGTTTTAAATTCGTTTTTATTATTTATTTATACTTGTCTAGTAATAATGTTTAATTCTAAGAAAATATTATTAAAGATTGTAAGAGAATTTGTCAAAAGGTCACGTTAACAAAATCGGCAAAACGTTGCATAAAGTTCCTACGAAATGATTATATTCATTAGCACTTCGATGTACATGTATATATGTTATTCAAGTTGACGTGGTATATTTCCAGATATTACACAAGTGATATTGTGATAAGTGAAATAAGATATCGAATTTCAAAAGGCGCCAGACAATTTAATATTAACTGTTACCTCTGCCTAAAGGTACCTATCTCACTGCATGGAGCGCTGAAAAGCAAAAATTCTCTTCGGCTATAATGACGTAATTCTATACTTTATGAGCTGCGAGGAATTTAATTTGGGCCCTTTATATTTTTGACCACGCTCAATGGGACGAAGGGAGAGTGTGCTGGGCTGTAGGCATTTTCTGGCATGAGTTAGAACCAATGACTTTGACGTGTGTTAAGATCAATTATGTACAATTGGTTACTTATTTTAAGCAACGTCATCTTTTATGATAAGGACTAAATGGTAATGTGTTAATTATCTGCCTGTCAATAAAGATTCATTAAACCTGAACATAACATTTTAAAATCTTTTGCTTCATCAACACAGCGTGCAAGAATACGACTATAGTGGAACCCTGACATTATAAAAATACCACTTGTACATATTTTAGCCTCTAAGTAATTTCTATTACGAAAATAAACGAAGCTGTTTTATACAACCGTTTATATACAATCGTCCTATTGTGGGCGCTGTGCCACACGACACGTACGCGTATTAGACCGAGGACCTAAAAACCGTAGAGAGGTCAAGTGACAGCCCTTTATAATCTGTCTTGGGACTTTCCGTTTGGCCTTGGCGTCCCAACTTAAGTATAAAGTTCGACAAAACCAGGATAAAAGAGAATAAGAGAATTGGCGGGAAACTATATTTGCGGGAACTATATAAATAGACAATGATAATATTTTTAATTACCTACTTAATACATGAAAATGTTACAGTATATTCTTCGTGTATGTGTTAAACGGTAAATTGTAACGCGCAGATACAATATTTCGTCCGGACTTCGATATACACAAAGGGAAAATATTTTGTATAAACGGAGCAAGATGAAAAAATGTGGTTTCAGAAATTGAAATAATTTACTACAAACATTGAAGGGCTTTAACTCAGCAATTACGATTTTGTTTTTTGAGATAAAACGGTTGAAATGTACGAACACGACATGTGATGAATTTGTTATTGCGCATGTAGTAAATTTAATGCTGTTGAACAATTATTCATGGTATACAAGGGACTTACGGTTCTGATTACGGCTAATATATTTGAAGTCTTTTAATTCGCCTGAATAATCATCGGACTTTCATATCAGAAATGCTTCCAATGCTCGACAACTTAAAAAATATATTTAAAACGACATAGTACCGCGTAAAAATTAACACGATAAACTCAAAAATTGGAACATAATTTGAACGTGTAGGTATTTAGAAAATTTCACACATTTTATTTCCATTACTCATTCAGTATACGCACTTGTCTCATTATACACATATTAAAAAACAAATAAGAGAACATCAAACAAGGGCTTTCTAAGGTAGGCCAATGCGATACGGGCGTATTGAACGCTGGAGTGGTTGATTGAATAGCCTCGCAGGTTCAACAAAGGCCGTGTGAACGATAATAATATGACAAAGATGTAAAACACTTTAACTTATTACTGCACAATGAACCCTTCGTAATGTACATACGCACAGACACAATTAAACAAATTATACAAATGAATAAATATATATGTATACAGATGAATCTCTTTTCCTTGGTCATGGATGGTTATGCGTGAACGGATGGAACGATTTGGCTAAATTTGATCTTGACATATTTTTGGTAGTTCTGGGAAAGTTTGAACGGTAAGGAACATAAGGATAATTGATGAATAAACAAAATATGAAAGAAAAATCATGGTTAAGACTTCCGCGCGATTTGTTGGAAGCGAAAAGGACAACCGATTGCCATGACAATGATAGTCGTCATGACAATTGAGTTATTAGCATTAAAATCTATAAAAAACGATAAATATGAATAACTAATAATTATTATTTAATATTTATTAATATTAATATTGATAGATAAAGTGTTATAAAAGAATTTTTTTTTTTTAATAATTCTAGATTTTTTAACCTAAAAAATAAAACAAGACATGATGTATATACATATAAATATTTATTGATTGTCAAATATAGAAAAGAAAAAAAGATGAAGTAAAGAAAAAAATAAAAAAAACGGCCGACTAGTTGGAATACACGAACGCACTTTTAATAATAGATAAGCGTAACGTTGCAGTCCTAATTATTGGTGAAAACTTAGAAACACCCGATACTGCGCTTGCACGATATGACGCCACGGAACTTTCCGAGTCGATTAACGGTTAAAGAATGAGAAATAGCACGGGAACAGCGCCGCGCTAGTCTGGCATGAAGTATATATAATATATAATATACCTATAATATACTTTAATTATGAAGACATTTGAAAAAAATAACATTTTGCTCTTTCGTGGACGAGGCAACGTCACATACAATGGACGCGAGTTACTATATTCAAGTGATGTGTGTGTATATTGCATTGATGATTTCTGGTCAGGAAAGCAACCTGTCACGCCTGCTATCCCCGAAGAGATAGGCAGAGGAATGTGGAACACGACCCTGCTCCACTATTCGCTATGGAATAGGCGGTGAGTGTATGACTGTGCATCGTACATGTAACAAGACTTGAAGCCGCTACGTCCATATCGCCAGACACTACAAAGACGAGCGACGAGGCAGCCATTGTGAAAAAGTATTAAGATATGAAAGGTTACATATTCGTTATCCTTAGTAAAGACGCAAAACTGCAGTTTGAATTCAGTTTCTATGCTATTTTATCGTAGTCCATTACGACGAGTACAACTACGTCAGTGACGTGCATTGGGTTTACAGTTTCGAAGCGGTTAAAAAAACTTCTTCCAAGTACAAATTTTCGGCTGATCGAATAGACTAAATTGAGATGTTCCATATAAAATATTGAAAGACAAATTATTTTTGTGATTTCATTTTACAGTAATATTATTGTAGCATCAATATTTAAACAATTCCGAAAATAATATACACTTACACGGAAGTGACGAAATAAAACAATGCAATCCTGTTGATTTATGTTTTAACAATTGTTATATTTACATGAATTTTCGTGTTTATCTGAATTAATCTGCTGTTCTTTATGTGACTATAGATTTTCATATCACCACAGATCAGGGTTTTCACATCAATCATATAAGTATGTTAATAATAGTTGACTGCGTCCGTCGTGATGGTTGCAAGCGCGAGTATCAATCGGGAGGGTCTGGATTCAAATCCCGGGTCGGGCATTATCCGATTTTAATAACAAAAATTTTCTAGTAGTAATCAAAAGTGGGATATAAACGTAACTGGAGTAAACGAGAGAGTGTACTACACTCCTGTGCCTACCTCGTTGGGAGTTACAGACGTCAAGAGTTGGTCCGATTTATATCACAGTAAGTTGTGAAATGTAAAATAATAGATTACCAGGACTACTTATTATTCTAGCAAAAAATAAAAAGTCTAAGCCAATGCGAATGCCATGTTTCTAAAAGGCCTTTAAAATGGCAGAGAGCGGCGTCGGTGCATCCGTTTGCAGCAGACTTCTAATGACGCGAATATTTCCCGTCTGACATTTAATTTACAATCAAAGGGGGTACCTGAAACGGCTCTTCGAATTGTTAGTTCATTGAGAGACTGTATTCGCAATCTCGAGTAACTATGCCTCTGTATTGTTGACTTTTTGTTCTATTTCAAATTTCACCAAAGGCATGTATGTACGTAACAAACTCTTCGGAAAAATGCCACACGGAACGACCGTCAAGGGTCAAACACAAACAATTACGCTTTGTAATTTAACACAAACTTCGTTGGTTCAATAATGATACTAGATGGGAAGTACGAGTAAATGTTGAAATATTCTGCAAAATATCAACTTATAATCACCTTGTTAAACTTATATACTAATGTTACCGAAGAAATTGAAATATTTGATGGCAATCATTTGCACTTAGCACAAACAACAATATTTAACGTACTACAATAGTCTGTCTCGGACCACAAAGTGAATTTGTGAAATAATAATTGTAAATGCAGTATGTAATATCAAGTACAGTCGTGTGCGCGACACAGCGCAAAACACGAAACATTTTTAGTACAAGTTTATTAAGAGACCCATTTATTAATCTGTAACGCATGGACCCACAGACTGTTAGTAAATAAATAGACCAAAGTTGCCACGTCCCTATTGATTATTCATTTCAAGTAAGTCACGAGATGTTGAACATTATTTGTAATGAAATATTTAAATATAGGTATAGTGGAGACTAATCGTGAATTGCACTTATGAATTTTGGCCCTGAACCATAATAAATATACGAGTAATATACGTGCCATTGATTTTCTCATTACAAGTGATTGTTCAAACATTTCATCTGTACAACAGGGGAAGTCTATGTCATTTATACACGCTTGCCTTCACAAAAATAACGAAGTGCCTTTATTTATTACGACGTCACCCCACGCCTGACTTAGGTATGAGTTTGACTATACACAGAAAAAGTAAAGGAGTGAGTAGTAAAAGTGCGCAAATATAGAACACTAGTCATAAATATAACCGAAGAAAGAGAAGGAAAGGATAAGTATAACGTTATGATAGAACTTGTGACTGACAAATGACATGCAATGCGAGCGAATACGTATAATCTCTAATGCTGCAACGACTGTCACGTATTCCTGCAAACCTTTTTGTGTTGTTCACATGGAGATAAAAGGTTTCGGTATTTCAACGGGCGCAGAAGCTCATTTACGTGCTGATCTAGTGCAGACCGGTGCAGGTATATTTCAATGGCAAACATGAGTTCCTCAGTGAGAAATTGTTATCTAACGATAACCATTTTCCAAAGCGGTGGTGGTATGATTTTTACATACAAAAAGTATTCTAATGAACCAATGTTGAATATTTTTTTTAAGTGACAAAAGGTTTTCCATAATTCCATGATAGGCATATGTACTCGTACTAATTAACGTGGTTCAAATAGTTTGGTGGAAAGGAAATAGGAACGTAAAGAAAATATGCATCATCATGATCATTATATACCTGGTGTGCGTCATTTATGTGTTACAAAAAGCACATAATCGAGTTCCTTGCCGTCTGAGCATTAAAATACGCGTTATCTACTAGAATAAAATCTTTATCATCTTTTATAGTGGGCTCAATGGCGCTAGAATATATTATTCGTGCCCTTCTTTCCAGTAGGTTGGATCTTAGAAGAACAGCGTCTTTTCATGGAGGTTGTATAGAAATGTGTTTGTAATAAATGGAAGTTTGGATATAGTGCTTGTGAAGTATTTGTGTTGTATAGAATGTGCACATCTCAATTCTTTAAAGGAATATTAATTCTCATTAGGCACGGTTAATATGAATATTAGTTTTCATTAGGTACGATTTCTATAGTGAAAGGGTTAAATTTAAATTACATCTAAACAAACAATTCAATCATAGAGAAATATTTATGTGTTCAGTTGTGTCGTTAGTAAAAAATTAAATTGAAAGATATTACGTTGCATTCAGTAATCAATACAGCTGTTGAGAATGGATAAGTGTTTAGTGGTATTCCATGTTGTACGTAGTTGAAATAATCGTGACATGTCTTTAAAGACCGCCGAGATGTGATCCCTCATACGAATTGTTCCAAACGACCGGCCGGGCTACTCGCTCCCGTACTAAATCAATGTAATTTGAAAACTACACCCGAACAAACTACCGTTGGACCTGCACGTTATGACTAACATAAACTGGGAAACTGTAACTTTTATACCGCATATAAATCTTCCGCTACTCTGCAGTTATTTCTAAGATTTTTCGCAAAATTCACAACTTCACCCTCCCCCTGTGGTTACTATGTTCGCTTACAAGTAACTAAAACACTAAAATAGTTTTTTAGCATCGTAACTTATGGAAATCATTAGTTGTAACCCAGTAGTTATATGTTATATCTTAATCAAAATTTGTTTTAACAATTTTGAGCGATCTTTCACTCTGGCTACGTTAGTTACGACTGATTAATTCATTTAATTGATACTTGATACAGTCATAATTTTTAGTTCAGCCGAGATACGTTGTACGACGGTAAATCTCTGATCCTTACAAGACCGCAAGCAAAATATTACAACATACATATTGTCAAATCTAATTCTCATTACCGTCTGCAGTGATTAAGGGTGTTTAGTTGCTACGGGCTTGAAAGGCTTTTTTCGCTCTCTTTACATTCATTAAAGTCGCCATACACGCTCGTCTATTGAAGGAACTTTTGATCTGGTCTTCTTTTAGAATGTCTCCGAGTTGGTGTATGTACGCCTAGGTTCACCTCTTTTGACTCTACTATTTCAGGGGCATTAAAAATCTGTTTCGTTAATCTACTGTTATTCATTCTTTCTACGTGACCAAAACATTTAAACATTCCCTTGTTATCAATACTAATAAACGCAGTTAACTCAATATAAGTACGAATACAATCTATAAAAAAGGAAATCAAGCAGAAATACGATTAAAATGCATAACGAAATATTTAAACACATACACGCACACCAAGGCTTTACTTTAACGATTTAACAATAGAAAAATATGCAATGGACGCAGACAAGAGCGGAAACAAATAAATAAATTTCCAAACGGAAGTACGTTTCAATAAATCAACAATAGATAAAGTTGCACCTAGCATGTACGGTGCATTTCTGATCGTAATTTCTTTTGGATTAGATCAATAAAATTTTTATGGATCGTAAATAAATAGGTACACTTGTGCGGCACGGCCTGCAGGGGCAGCCCGTGTGGTCAGTGTATCGGCGATCATATAAATCTTCCAACACACCAAGTGCTTACAGATTTATAAGAGACAGTTCATAAGCTACGAGAAGCAAGTAAAAGCTAAACACTTTTGAATTAGGCCAATGATCTATTAACGGAGAAAATCTAAACGTAAACTAGTAAATTACGAATACGTGTATGTAGTAAATCATGTTATATTTCGTATGAATGACAAATATCCGGAATAACAATATAAAT
>DWEI01000048.1:0-33019 GCA_018245875.1 Mysoria ambigua | reverse complement strand
AATTTTGTAACGTTAGACCCGGGAATCGAACCCGGGACCTCTCGATCGAAAGTCGCACTTGCAACCAATACGACCAACGAGGAAGTCAATAATTCTCTAGCGAAAAAAACGTTCCGATTAGGATTGGTTATATTTAATACTTAAAACACAACAATATGTAAAATATTTGTTGACTATTATTGGGCCTTTAAAAGTTAGAAAAGAGCGAAATGGTTTTGTTTATTTCATTAAACTAGACAATACGTAATTCTACTAAACATATAATCTATAATGGAAACAATTTTCATAAATTATTTCTTTAAGGCAGAAAAATTTTATATAATGCACGTTAGCCGTTGGCCGGAGCGGTGTGTCCCGGCCGAGCCGCGCGGCGCCGCACGAGACGCGCCTCCGCGTCGCTGACGACGACACCGGTAAACACTGTTCCATCTCATTTGAAGCCATTTCCTCTGTTAGCCGAAGTCCGCCAACGACTTTCGTACTTCCTATCGTGTTACATACGACTTCAATATTCGCAGCTGAGTGTTATTTATTGATATTTTATTGCCTTATAAATTGATGCGGCATGATTCCAAGGAAAATTACTAAAACGACATTTGGTACGGTAATATAGCGAATTATTTAAATATATCTGAATTGTTGCTCTTTGTAAACAAGGTGGAAAACTTAGAAAGGCTTATTACTTATTGTATACATATATTCCTATTTCCTTCGACTTGTGTAAAACATTACATACGCAAGTCTAGGAGTACCACGCAACCGGGATGCTTCAACCATGCAATGTGCTTCACTGGTGAATATGGCCGCGACATGTTGCTGAGAGTAGCGACCGATCCCACTGGCATGCTCCCCGCCGCGCGCGCGGCGTGGGGAGGCAGCGGCGGCGGCTGCAGGCGGAAGTTGGCACAGCCGAGCCACGTGATGATCGTCACGCGAATACCTACGCGATTGCGGAAGGTGCGGCGCGCCGCGGTGCGGTGCGGTGCGGTGCGGTGCGGTGCGGTGCGGCGCGGCGCGGCGCGGCGCGGCTCGGCGGGGTCGACGCCCGCCCGCGCGGCCGCTCGCGCGCGAAGGTCAAGGCGGCGCGGGCGGGATCCTCCCGCTAGCGCGCAACGAAACAAAAAGTGACGGCCGGCCAAACCTGAATAGAACGCGAGGACGTATAAAAATGAAAGCACTGTTTGCCTTACAACACTTTTACTAGTCATTTTCGGCGCGACTCGCCGCCCGCTTGTTTTTGCGAGCGAAATCCGATCGCCGGCCGATCTCGCGACGGCCGGCTCGGAGTCGAGTGCTCGGCGTCGTGTTATTCGAAACTAACGCCGCAAAGTTTAAAGGCGACGCAACAAGTTCCTATGTACAGGTTTCCTCGAGAATAAAAGGCGCAATTTTTGCGTGTGTTTTTGTGATCGTATCGTTAGTCATTGTAATGACTTGGCCGATTTGCGTGCGTGCGAAAGATCTCGATTGACGCTAATATCCTGGTGTTAGGTCATCGGCGTGGCCGTTGACCGCTAATTTGTGTTACGAATGCCACAATCAAAATATCGATTAACCTATTTGTTCGCGGTCCAGCGGAGACGCTGCTGGGGAGAATACACACGGCGTGTAACTAATTGAATATCAAGTTAAAACATTGCTGCACAGTACAAAAAATATCCTCGTGAACGTTAAAAAAAAAACCAGTAACCTAAGATGTTGATGATTATTTGAATGGTACATGTATAATTGACAAAACGCTCAATTATAATGATTCGAATGAATAAAACAGATTTAATACGCGTGCGTGTAGACCATTACAAATTTAATCCAAGTCCCCGATACGACAACATGTTCAACCGACAAGCAAGACGTACCAAGGCAACATAAAGTACCAAGAGTACCTAATCGTCAAGTTGTTGAACTGAGAGATATTAATACTACCATAAGCGTCGCGGCGCGCCGTACCGTGAACGGTAGTGCACACGTACGATTAAAGTACGTCGTATCAAAAGCACACTTTCGACAAGACTGCCCGTATTTTCCCGTATATTCATATTACTTACTGTCTGGTGACATTTAATGTCTTGATAAAAAAGGAGATTGAGAAACAAGATTAGCACGCTTCAATGCGTCCCGATAACTTATTATACCAGTCATTATAATCTATAAATACAATTTAAACAAGCGAACGCATGGAAAAACAGGTATTTAAGATTTTTTTTTCGAGCTCATTAACACATTTGTGTGTAAATGTATGGTATATGTTTAAATTTACATATATTTATTGTTTAGTTCGAAATATGTATTGTAATGTTTGATTATATTAGAAGTATCAGAGTTGAGAAATGGTTTGAACAATAAACCAAATAACGTTGTTAAATCCTTTGCTTATAATTCTACTATTATAATAACTAATAATTATTATGGATCATTTCAATTGACGTTAATATGATTGGATATATCTGTTTACACCTAAAAACCTGAAAGATGTATTTTTAATCTGTCAGAATGAGGACTCATTGATATTTAGTGATACCAAGTCCAAAGATTTACACAACGCAGCGCGGCGCCCAGCCGCGGCGTAGGCTGAAAGTGATGCTAATTGCAAGACGCAGCCAACTGCGAAGACGTTTGAACAAAAACGAACAAATATAATTCTGTTACTGCAGCCGCCTCAGCCGCGGAAACTTTAAGGCATCCTTCACCGTCACCGAGCCAATATACGTCCGACTTCCCACGGTGTTATGCTGTTTTAATAAATGCAAATATTTCTTGTACGTTTAGAGTCATGATTAATCGACTCTTTTGTCGTTCTAATACTGGAAACGGGGCATCTCACAGCATGAGGAGCAACAAGGCCAAGGTTCGTCAAGTAGCCACATCACAGAAAGTTGCAACAGATTGTTAAGATGTACAGGTTGTCTCAGCTTCCGTTGTTTGCACATCTATTATATCATCAGTAATTATGATTAGATATATTCCGGCTCAAATTCATGTGATGCGAATTTAATCCACCTTCGTTAGACGTGTTCGTATATTCGTTTCTCTCGTTCGAATAACAAAAAACCTACCGCGCCTCGGACAGTGCGGTGTTGTGGACGCAAAACCTAATTAAAACGTCGGCAATCCGATATCGCGCGGTCACTCGATCTGTATCATTTTTGTTTAATGGCGTGTTCCTCGGCCGATTGCTGATAAATTCGCCTCCGGGACCTCGGCCTGCTGATGCGGCGCGCATACGGAGCGGTCGCGCATTTCTGTTCTACATATTGTTCGTTGAATTATCTGATGCCCGCGCAGTGATGTCACCTTAGTATTCTTTCCTATTTTATTATCATTCTTATTATACGTCCTGCCAGGTCCTTGAGGGTTGGCAGAGAGCAAAGAGCGTCATATATCTATGCTGACATGATTGTTCTAAATTAATCACTCTGTATGCACACTAGTTTTGTATTTCAAATTCGGTTCGTTTAATTCTATCCGCTGTCCACGACTTCATCTGGATACGTGGGCTGAGCTCAAATTTCGACTCGTTTAGTTTTATACACTTATCAGTACATCGCTAGAGTACATGCTACTAACCATGACTTTTGTCCCGTGTTTACCATGGAATTCCCTGGGATGGTTCATTAGCGGTTGGGAAATAAAGTCAGTCATATTCTGCATGTTTTGAAGAACAGTATAGAGTAATATCTCGCGAATTATTTCTATTGTTTAATATTGGATTGATAATATGGATTTCTAATATCGTTACCAAGCGAATAGAAACACATCGGATCTATAAACGAGTTTACGATCATTATAAGCTTTAACGTGAAATCGTGCGTCGATATGTTGTTACGAGCAGACTAATTTTTTCACAGTTTAATCTAATTTGCCACGCGGCTCGGCTCGAATTGGGAAAAACGTACTAGTAATGGTACACACCAAGAAACATATGATTCAGGAAATTGTTCTACCTAGAATGTGGCGAGAGACTTTTCTTCTCTTATCCAACTTCTCCCATGTTCTCCAACAGATACTTGAGCCAACTAGGACCAGATTGGCTTAACATCTCCTCTCAAAATTAGGTAAGTTACAGATAATTGAGACAAACTCCAAAATACTTTCTTATCTTTTCTGACGCGATCAATAAACAAATCAAAAATTATGATGATGGTAACGAAATTTAAATTTATAAAACTCGCCAAAATCTAGTCAGTACGATATTTCACTCCGCTTATCGCTTGTAATGGAACTTGTTACAACAGAAAGAATGTTCGTGTTGTTGATCCAACATCCTCTCGCAATTGAAAAGATTCAAATTCTCTAGAATCTTCGAATGGAAGAACTACGTACGAAAGATGTTGAGCATGACGTGAGAAGATTTAGGGCTCGTTCTTTAAAAACATTCAAGTCTGTAATAATTTTTGTATTGACATTTTAGAACGACTCGATTATATACCTGACTTGTTTGACTTAATATTATTCGGTGACCGTTTCAAGATTTGTGTGAATTATAAGAACTTACAAGATTGTTATTGGATTTCGAAGACATCTGGTAGCTTTTGATAGTACAGTATCGTATGCACCTAGCCGACTAAATGTCACTCGGTGAGCCCGCCGCCGCTTTTAGTCGCTCCAAAATAGACCGTCCGCGTTCATCAACCCCTCACATTCGTCATTGCTCCTCGCCCGTTCGGCTGACCTTTACATCGGCGCGCCTCTTCGTCAACACTCATTAAACAATCACTCCCGGCCAGTAATGGACACCGCCCATTGCGGAACTCTCACGGCCGCCATTAAAAGTCTCCCTCCGTACAAAAACTTATCTACAACACAACACATATCGCTATTGATAAGTCAACTCGCATTTCGACTTAGACGATTATCCTATAATTTGGTGCTGTCAAATCGAATCCGAAATTAATTGAGTGTTCGTTTCAAACGAAAACCCGACCGCGACCGATACGATTGCAATTTGGAGCCGTCATAATGACGGTGCAGCAAAAACTTTTGACACCTCCAGTGCAAAAAAATAACAATCGATTATTATTTAGTTATTCGAGTGAATCGGTCTCGGCAAACAAATTCGCGTTCCGTAGAGATCTCGATCGCCTTGTTTGTTCAGATCGCGGCGCGGGCGAAGTGCGAAGTCAAAGGTCCCATAATTGTTTTAGAAACGCTGAACTCCAGACGCTCGTGAAACTGCAGGCCGAATGTTTGTAAACAACTTTATAAAGTGTAATACACTTTTTACGTGCCATCCCTCAACCAGCTGGGTTTTATCGCGTAACCGAATGTTTTATTACATTTAGAAACGTTACTCGAGTGCTTTAAGTTGGTTCGCTTGATCTCGTGCTGGATGTGCTGTACTTTATCTTCTCATGGACTGGAAGATGCGATCGTTAACAAATCGGCAGATCGATAGTTGGGGTTCACGTAACGCAGCCGGCCGGCGGCACTATAAGATTGGACATCGACATTTCTACAAGCACTGCTGTTATTTCTAGCATCGTCACAAGCGCCAACTTTAGATTAGACAGGGCTCGTCTGCATTCAGGAGTGCTATTTGTGGAACCTAACGTTGTTCTTCATTCAGGTCTTTCGGTGGCATCCGTTAATGTTTTTCGGAAGCTCGTAAAAGGATTTGATGTACGAGTAGTTAATTTTATTTTCTCCAGTTTACGATATTGGTGTCAATAGCAAGCACTCGGAGTTGATTTAAGTGCTAACTGATGGTGATTACACCACACACAGCTGACGGCGTCGCGTTGGCCGTAAACACTGAGGCAGAGTATCGCGGGAGACGACTCGTAACTCGAGCGGCTGGAGACGTTTAGGCGGGACTCGGAACATGCTTATTTCTAGGTCACAATCTCTGATTATCTATCGTTGAGTTTCGTACAGTAGCGATAAAATATTTAAAATGCGATGGATTTCAAAAATTTTGTTTATATTATAAAAAAAAGGGGATTTGTGAATTCAAAATTACTCTTCCGGTTTGTAGCTTAGTAAACTTAAGACGAACGATTGTTTTACGCATACGACACAATGAAAATTATCACCTCTGATGTACAATACCTAATTTCCACATAATTGGTCGTAAGTTATATCACTTGAATAATGAATAAAACACCGTTATTCAAACGTAATATTCATGAAGTGGATCTGTATGATACGATTTCAACAGCTCACAAAAAAGAATTAAAATAAAATAAACATTGGGACGAATATGTACAATAATAACATTGAAATTTATGGTACGTGAAAGTCAATTTATTTTGATACATTTTTCTTTAAAATGTACGTACGTACGCCATTTTGATGAAATCCACATTGTAAACGAATATTTCTAAACGACTCTACGTAAAGATCTCCCTAAGACAAAGTAAAGCAAATGTCGATTTGCCAGCGGCCGTGTGTTTGAATTTGTAGACTAATTTCGCGCATGAAAATCGGGTTTATTCAACTTTGCTTAATTTCACGCGATACCTATTTTATTCAAATGTTATTCTCAAATCCTCTTTTATATTTAAATAAATTTGCCTCGTCTTATTAGTAGAATTGAATATGTATACCTAAATGTGTTTGATAATTTGGGTCCATCCACCGCTCCCGTTTGAATAAAATATAATGCATTTGGTGCTGATCTATCCTGCCATTTCTAATAATCAATTAGGGAACTAAACTAAGGGAGTGCAGAGTGCAATGCAGCAATGATAAGATAGAAAAAAAGTACCAAGTCATAATGACTAAAAAGCTAGTGGTACCTGAGATTACAGGAGGCCTACCTTGTACCTATATATTCCATTGGGAGGCAGAAGAGATGCGGTTATGTGCACCATGATATATGTGTGTATTTCGAAAAAAATTGCCCAAACATATGTTCTTTGGAAAATGCGGATAATTGCTTTTTTAAATCTCGGTACATAGAAAAGCGCAGTACCTACGCATTGCGAACGATTGTGAATTAGCCAAAATGTAATTGCTTTACATGGAACAAATTTAGCGTTACCTCACGCCTGTTATCCCCGAAGAGGTAGGCCACTATCGAGGCCCGATTTGTTGGCCCGTTTGATCGTTTGCCAGGCTGCATCTTGATACCCAAACCTTTTATACTACGGTATTGTCAAGAATACTGCTCTTGTCTCCTTGTAATAATGAAAATAATTCCATCATTGGTGATTTGGGGCCCCTCAAAAGCCAGGCTTGACCCAGCTAGGTGCGGTACGGATTTGATGGGCAAGAAAATTTTGTACCAGTCAATGTCCTCGTGTCCCTATTGTATACGAGCATTTACTTGTAATTATTGTATCATTTAATGCACTTGAATATTTTAACACAATGAATTTAATGTACGAAACGTACCTAGAGCTTAAACATATATGAAAGTACAGGAAACAAATAAAAAATACTCGACCCGGTGATAGAACTCAGGACTCCTCTAAGGTAGTCGCACTCGCTACCACTCGATTAACGTGGGGAGCTAATATTCATTACAGCCTTGTGAAAGTGTCGAGACGAAGGCGAACGATGACTTACTTTGTTTATACTACCTACTTGTAGGTATATAACGCATTAAAGTCGTTTCGAGACAAACGGAGCGCGGAACTTTATTTTCACGTGTCCTCGTCAACAAATGTTGTTCATACAACGGCAATTATTGTAAATAAAGGGATGGGTAAGAACGAGCCGAGACGCGTCGCCGAAGTTTGCACAATGAGTATTGCGTCACCTTGTTAAGCTCGCGTCCACTGCTGCTCGGCGAGTCGTTGCTATCGTGTAATATGTTTTTATTTTTGAACTCTTTACTGTGATATCTTACCTCTGTCGGGGTAGCCATAGATTGCTGAATGCCTAATGTCCCTATCCTAACAGACTTGATGTTCGTTTTTACACTCATAATTCTTTTACGCACATATGGTCTTTTGACTCTTGTCTGCTGTTAACACTTTTCTAACGAGCTGCAAGTTGAAAGTAGGAATATATACGATTTTAAATTCGAATATTAACTTTAAACACATCTTAAGTACATAATTTTACGTTTATGATAAAGTTCTTGATTACTCCGTAGATATAATAAAAGCACATTTCACGAGTAAACTTTGCGACTTTCACTCGCGACGAAGATTTGTGAAGTTCGTTCGATTACTGTTGTTTCAACAGTGTTATCATTGTTCTGCTGAGATGATATTTGTTGTTCTTTAATCATATCTGTACGCATATGTATGCATGTTACATTTGATAATGGTACTGATCGTTTTGTTTCATATTAGTTAGTAGTTGCCAATGAGGATATTCTATGGAGGTTTTCTTTAAATGTGTTTCAATCGAGAGTCTAATGGTAGAATCTTTTGATATAAAACAAACGAGGCTTAATTCATGGCGCAACAAACGTCTAACGTATAATTTTGTATATTAAACACAATTCAAATGTTAACTCTGTGTATACACTCGTACTCATTCTCTGGTTACTGTGGTAAAATCGAAAGAGAATTAAAAATATTGGTAAATTTCAAATAAATAGATTTAATATTTTTACTGAATCACGTATCAGTGTAATCAAGCTTAAAGCGCACTTATTAAAAATGCCATAAATCAAGCAGGCCGGCTAAGCGCGCTGCAATACGCCGGCACCGAACAGGCCGGGCGGGCGCTCCGGTCTGCGCTGTGCTCTTCATTGTGACAACATGCTGCAGTCAGATGTTAGTGTCACAATCACAATCCCGCGTTCGCCAGTCGCACTATCAATAGGATAGGAACATTGTCCGTGTTTTATATTGGTCTCCGAAACTGGTCTGTCGAGAGAGGGGTGAGTTACGAAGCAGCGTGCCAGGGCAGGTAAATAATGGTAAATTTCAATCAATTAAATTTGCGATTACGAGTCGTATTGTAAGTTCAGACCATAGGTACCAACCAGGCTGCCTTGATTCATGTTTATCAATTTCATACACTTAAAAAAAACTTCCTAAACGTTTCCTAAACATTTTTCCTTGAGTTATAGCAATAAACTTAGAAAGTGTATGTTTCGCAATTCAATAACTATGAAACTTTATTTGATCTTAATCAGACATGTTGCCATGCCCCACGCGCGCCGCGCACTTCCTGTCAGTACACGGCAACCTTCAGACCGATTCGCGATTCAATATTTGTGGTACGATGGTTGAATCGACGCGAATCTTTGCAAAGTACAGTCTGGTGGCGGACTTGCGCCGCGTGCGGTGCCCTCGCGCAGGGTCATCGTCGAAATCTCAAGGCCGTGACGCCTATCGGCTTCGTGTGGCCTGTTGGGGTGTCCACCGACTAGACCGGCCGCGTGTGCCGAGCGTCTAGCAGGCGTGCGTTCCCGCCGCGAATGGCGTTAAGTTTTAATATAGTGTTGACGCCTTTTTGATCTCTTGTTAAGGTGGCAACCAATTGGGACGATTGTAGGGAATGGCGAACATTTAGGTGTATTGCTTTGTCATTCGTGGTCGCTTCTGAAATTTACCGACCGAGGTGCTAAGCGAGGCGCGAGGCTTTAAATATCATTGATATACGTAAAGACAGACAACTGTTGGCGTTTAACGAAAAAAAATCATAAATTTTATTAATAACATAATATTGTTGTTTCATAGTTATTATCAATGTGAGCCCTTGAATAAGAATGTAGGATTGGTCAAAAACTCGTAAAGATATCAAGAAAAACTTATAGAGTTAAGCTGGTAAATAATTAAATAATGCATATATATATATATAAAGTCACAAGATGTTTGATAATGAAAAAGTCTCAATATCATCTTATAATTTGACAAGTATATGTCTTATGCATGTGGTATTATTAATAAAATGTTTTGTATAAAGGACCTTGTACACGCACACAGTACGAACGTCAAATGCTGTCATTGAATTTCGAATCACATTATTTAAATAGACTTTATCGCACGTGCGTGATATAAAAGCCATAGCAACTAGCTCTAGCACAGTCTAGTAACGTATTTTGATTGAGTTAGTGCGTGAACATTAACATGTTAAATGATACTTCAAGGCGCCCAGTAACAGACGAACGTCAGCGAATTTGAAGGGCTTGTATAAAGGGATACCTGTCTTATTATTCGGTCCTCCACAACGTTTTAAGGCCAAGAGGCTGAAGGGGAAGTATTCTTGTCAGCTGGTGAAGTAATGAGTCGCATTCAAAAGGCCTACGTTTGACGTTTTTCTTATATGATCAATCGAGTTCTACTTACAGAATCAGTTATTACCAGCGGCTTCCTTTGTGTCGGTACCTAAATAATTCTAATATGATTTTACATTCCTTATTAGATTATAATAGAGTTAAAAAAGCCATATACTTTTTGTGTGAAATCTGAGGAGCCTATGTAAGAAATTCTAAGTAGTCTCACTCTCAGTTTTAAAGCTATCTACATATAATATCGGTCCAGTAGTGTTGGTTAGACTAAGATAAGTTTCAAAACCACAGGAAAAGTGTATTTTTCCGGCATAAACAGTGAACGGTGACACTCTCCAGTCTATAAACTATCTTCTATGGAAGACATCATGTCTACTGATTGCTTTTTCACGTTACAGTATAAGTAAGTGGGCGCAGGCGGACATAAAAATTAAATAAAATGTGTACATTATATTCCTCTTATCACAGTTATAATTGCTAATGCATCATTAATTCCTCATGAAATTTAATTAGTTACGTGTCGCGTGAGCCAACGGAATAAATCGTTTTTAATTTATTTTCTCGTTTTTTGTGATACCTCGTCCGAGTACTTTTAGATGTAGCCCAGAATTATTTCCCTAAAATAATAATTTAATTTTGTTACAATGGTTTGTTACGAATCAGCGCGTACCTTAACGTTTATTGGAATGTCGGTACGGTCTGAGTAAGGCCTTAATATTCCGTGTAAAAAATAAAAAAAAAAACTTGAGACTGTTTTAAACGGAAATTAAACAGATTATTTTGTGGTGGAATCAAAATAATTTTATGTATATTTATGTTTATTTACATAAAAAAATTGTGGTCTATTGATTGATGATATTCATTACATATAAATAAAATACGTTTAAAGCCTAGTTGGATCTTCATTTATCATTTAAATGTGTTGTCCTTTTCACTTATATTTTAAACAGACGCTGTGTATTTTCGCTTTTATAAAATTAAACTTTAATCTTTACTCCGACCAATTTGTGACGATTAGTATCTTTTTATTTATATTGACAAGAATGTAAATAATTGTTAATAAAAAACTTCATTTACGTAAACACGACTATCAATAGTATATATGCGTGAAGAATTAAAACGTAATATTATCATTTCATAACTACATCAGGAAATATACAATAGTCATTTAATGCTTTAAATGAGTCTCAGGTGCCACAATGTGAAATGTCTCGTGTGTTTTTGAAAGGCATTAGAAGGTAATACGCAAAATGATAATATCGATGTTTTACTAACGATAGTCGATTCCCAATGCAATCAATGCAAGGAATAAAATGACTATTTTCAAACATGTATCCTTTTAAAGTTACACATTAACATAACGAGTGTAATGTTACAAGAAAGGTAACTTTTACGATTTTATTGGTATTGGTATGCGCTTAAGGTCGAAATTAGATTAAATTGAGCGTTCTCGTGGTACATCCATAAAATCCGACCTAAGAGGCGTTCAGACGTCAACGTATCTACTGGGTGCGATGATCTCCAAAATAGAATCATTTTCGGTACGTTGACGCTACATTCGGCTTTTCATGCAATCCTGGTAAAGGGCGTCGAAATATACTCTTAAATTTAAGCTAAAGAAACTTTCACGAAAATTCTAATTTTGACGAACGATCTTCGTTCTTCAATTATTTATCATGTTGAAAAATACGATTTTAAGTTATATAATATTAGATTACAAAAAAAATTGCCCGCACTATAATTGCGAATAAATAGAGTGTGAAGAAAGCTTGATCAATGATAAAGCTTAACGTCTAAAATCGTTTTTAAAATTTCGTTTTAAATTCAAAGTCTTGTGCTGGAATGAATGTTTCAACATAAACAAAGTCACGAGTAGCAACTATTTATAAATATACGCATAACTAATGTTAGTAAAAAACGACCACAAAAGAATAGTCGTTCGCTGACCATTACCACTTTATCGCCAACGTTCTCATCAAGTCACTGTTCGAAGCGGCGATGTATACCGAACGCTTATCTATTAAAGATTTGCTATGGATGTCCTCACGCGCAATCCCTTGTGGCCAAGTCATCAAGTGTAGAGCAGAGTCATTTACTCCGATAACGTAAAAAATATTCCAATACGTAAAAGCATTACGCCGCGCACCGTAACTATTAACCCAGGACGTTTACCTTTGTATGATTTATATACAAGACGATTTGTAGAACGCAAATAAGATGTTGGATACAAAAAAATTGAAACAGACACTGAGACAGGGGCAGGTGCACTCAAACGAAAGATACCTTCGACAGAATACTATAAAAGTTGTCGTTCGTAAAATGAAGCGCAGGTAAAATGTACGAAAGTTCAAAATACTGATGTACGGACAGACACTAACACATTGCAATCGAGATTCGTGCATCAGTTCTTTTTAAACGCGTAGTAGGGTATTGATAGACGGGAATAAGCTGGCAATGATACTCTAGTGGTCTTAAAAAAAATCTCACTCAGGGCTAGTGAGTTCATATTCTAACGTTCACCGCGGTTTTTTTTTACATAATTACATGTATTTAAATGTGGTTGTTGCTTTAATGGCAAAGGGAAACATCGCGAAGGAATTTACGCCGCCGAATTCTCCAGAATGTTCTCTAAGGAATATGGAGTGTGTCGAACAACACATGGCCAATGTGACAACTTTGGCCTTAACCTCATTCTTAAAGGAGATCGGTGCCCTACAGCAAGGGCAGGGAGACGTGTGTTGATAACGATGAACAGCCATTGCATCCAAAATAACTTTGATATGGACAAAACATTGCTTTGTGTTATCAAATTTTCTTTCTAAAAAAGATTCTTGTAAAATATATTATGAATAAACCCAATAAAATATGCTAATTCTCGTCTACTGTGATATTTTTTCCTCAAGTATATTATTACAAGGTTTCTTTGTTATTATAATATAATCTGAGTCTGATCTGAGAAAAGAAATATCTGAGTCTCGCACAAACCAATCAGTGTAAGCCTTCCGTCATTATGAATCGCTGCCCTTTGCGACGATTGTAATCATAATAATGCATTTTTTTTACATCGGAACAAGTTACTTTTATAATAATTTCATATTTTCGTTGTTCATAATAAGTTTAATAGTAATGGAGGAAACTATATTACAGTTCGATAAAATTATTTTAGAAAATAAAAAGAATAATGTGTACGCGCGGTCAACTGTGCACTGAGCCCGCGGGTTCAAGCCGGTGCAAAGCAACAGAACCCTATGACTCATAAAGTCGCTGCGTAACCTGTAACTTTGAAGCTTGTAGGAATGCGAAACATCCGTTCCGAGCTTCATATATAAATCGTGTTGCCATTGTAGTCAATTTCCTTTCGCGGTTATGCGGAGAATCGCAAAAATATGGAGATTACGCAACTCGGCGGTGAGTTGACGAGGCCGCGGCCGCTGGGCGGACCGTCAAATGTTCGGCGATGGGTTAACAGACAGTCAGCGTCGTGACGTCCATGGTGGCCTGGTACCCGCGCCCACTGTTCTCCACCTTATCAATGTCGGGTACGCCGTTATGAACACTCCAATCCCCGCACGTGAGAGACGATTGTTGCCTGCGATTGCTACCGCTCGCGTGCGACTTGCGCCGCAGACTGTACGCAATAACATTCCTCGGTGGCGTATACCTAAAACAACTTTGATATTTCGCCGGCATAAAAATATCTAATTCCTTGGTATTTTTGTGTAACCGAATAGGGTTGAAGATGTAACGAAATGTCGTTGAAATGTTACCATACGAATTTACATTACACTAACAGATTAGTTAAACGATAAACCTTATTATTTTCTGGAAAAACATTAACTATTTATAAATTGTATGGATTTGTTTTATTTGCTCAGATGCATCCCTGAGCGGAAGGCGAGGTGAGGTAAAATGTAAGGTCTATGTCAGTGCACCGCGAGATAGCGGGGTTGATAACCGATAACAGACGCGTTATCGTGGTAATGTAAATCTCGCTGCGGTTACGAAACTACACAATCACAAGTATTGCATAATCTAACGACTTTTATATGTTTTTTTAGTAAGAAGCTCCACACACGCCCGTACGATACTTAAACAGGAAATACGTACATCGGTCGACAATTATAGAAGTGATAAACTGAAGTTTGCTTACCACATGATATAAATATATATACACTTACGATTTCTTTTTCTATGATTCCAATACAATATTTGTTGTCTTGTAGTAATTAATGTCTTGTAAAATTGTATTATTCCATTCACAACATCGCCTAGTACAGTGCACGCTGACCACTCTCATCGAACACAAAACAGCGATGCGATATTTATAAAATGACAAATGCGTTATTTATGAAATGTTCGACCTCAATATGTTGGAGGAATCCAGTGCGTCGGACGCGAGCGCGGATATCGCCCCGCTTCGATTGTTTAACCAGTACCAGGCGTTTATAAGCTATCAGGTGCATACTAACTGGCCGAGAGCTCGGTGATTAGGAGCGTTCGCCGTGAGAGTTGGCGGCGGGCCAAGCGTGCCACGCCGGTGCGTTCACCCTCGCGCGCGCACCTCGTAATGATCATTAACAAGGATCGCTCTTATACGCCACGCGGGCGATACACGACAATATTTTGACTGTGCCCGCTTTATTGGAGTTCTGCGTGTGTTATCGCTCGCTCCTGCCGGCCCCGCGTCGCCCGCTCGCGGGCCTCGTCGCGCCGCCAGCGCCGCCAGCGCCGCCACCTCGTCGTTCTCCTCGACCTTGGCGTTAGAATTTTTATCGACATATCGCGTAATAAATCTGTGATGTGACTGTAACATTTAAACGTTTGACGCGACTCCAAGGCCCTCCATGCGTGATTATATAATATATGATATGTATGTTAGTAATGTTCAACTACAAGTATATTTTTTGTTATACATATTAGGTACATTACTATCTTGATTAATTGCAAAATATAAAAGCATTAACATAACGACCGGTTCTATAAAACTTAAGTGCTTGTCTCTTAAAATAAAAATTATAATGATGTTTTTCTTTATTTTTAACTCAATAAATAAAAATATAAAACAAAATATTTGTCTGTTGTCGTTTCTGTATACGAATATCTGAATTTTGGTTATACCGGTAGATCGATAATTAGGTTATATAGGTCAATGAAATCCTATCCCCAGCTTCTAGATTGTTTCTTTGTATTCGTTGTTCAAAGCACACACATCGTGGTCACCAGCGTGTCCCGCCCCCCGCGGTGCGCAGGCTGAACAAAGGCACGTCATACATAGCTCGAACTTCAGTTCATATCCACCAGCCACTGGGATCATAATTGATAAAGTAAAATGATGTATAATTAATAAGACAAACGTAACGCTGATAACTCTGTCCGGTTCGTCGTCGTCCGTGTACCGTGGACACATGCTTCAGCCCGCACCTGGCTGCGGGGTGGCAGAGCTCGCCCTAAGAGAGCACTGAACGCTTGCCACGATGTGGTTTTTTTATTTTTATTTAACCTCCATTTTTGTACCTATCGCGTCCATATTTCCTAAAACAAGCATGTGTTAACTGTATTATTCTGTAAGTATTTTTTATTGTGTATCAACACTTGCTTAAACACTTTGCTTGATATTTTCGATGCAGTTTAAAACTGAATACCCATTGGCCTGTATTTTCCCATTTAATTAATTATTCATTATTGTAGTTAAGCTGCTATTGTTTTTACGCAATTACAGTCAGAACCATATCAATACGACAAATGTACAATTATTGTGAGAATACCTATGTACATGAATAAAAGCATCTACATTGAAATTCGTATTATTTCAACTATTCATTACAAGAAACCAGTGCTGCCATCTATAAATAACATGCAATAATAGTCCCCTGATTAATAAATAATATGAATATAAATTGTACATGGTGCCAACATAATAGAAAAGTTTCCTTTTCTAGTTTTGTCTGTTGACAATCACCAAATAAAAAGTAATGTAGCGCTTTGAATGAAATTATTTTGCAATAGCAATAGACTCGCGTGGCGGGAACATTTGTTATTTGTTAAAAGGTATCGTCGCGGCGTAGAATTTCGAGCCGCAATTAGCCAAAAACATCAGTGACATAGTGCGGTCGATCTAATGAAATATCCTTGTCTAAAAGACTACTGGCTATTGGCGTAATCTCTATGGGTTTATGTGCTATTGGCCTACTGGCTATTTGTCGATTGGTGTACTGTCTATTGATCTGTTGTCTTTGGTCTATTGGTTATTGGTTTGTTGGCTAATGGTCTATTGGCAATGGTATATTGTCTGTGAGTAAATTAGTTATTGTTATATTCGTTATTGGTCTATGATTATATTGCTCTACAGTATAAAACTATTTTTAAATCACCTGTCAATAATTTTAGGAATTGCATTGGGTGGGTCAAATTTGAGTGAAGGGACGTAGCACCGAGGGTGTTGCGAGACAATATTATTAATTCCCCGATGTCCTTGCGCGCCCAATTGACCCAGAAACGGAACTTTGCATGCCGATGTCGTTCAATATAGATCAAATTGGTTGGGCTAAGGTGCTTTTACTATGTACCATAAATAACAAAGCTACTATTATATCGTCAGTCCAAGTCTCTCACAAGATGGGCGTGTACCACTCGTGACGCATCTGTATTCTTCGAGATCTGAAGCGCTTGTTGTATACTGCAGGAAATGATATCTTTATGAAATGTATAATAAACAAATTATCGACATTCGTATCTTGTTCACTGCTACACATAGGGCTTCCCTGTCTTTGTTTAATCTATTGTGGTCTTAAATAGTGAAAAAGTAGATGACTGGTGGAACGTGGAATTGTACTACACTACTCTGCGTGCCTTCTCGGAGATTATAGACTTAATGTTAAGTCGTTGGAAACTGCAGCGTATCAAGTACATAGTTATAAGTGAATAATCGTGCAATGAAAATTGCGGACCCACTGAGTCGTCATCGTCGCTCTGGTCTGGTGCGCGAAGGACTTAAGTTCGATAAGACATTTTAATGTCTTTTATATCCGGGCGTTTTTGTTTGGTTGTCTTCGTGTGTGTCTAATGTTTATTCTAACACAAAAAAGACTAGAGTCAGTGATATCACAATGTTAAGTCTGACATATTTCACAGTGAATTAGAGATTCTAGGTACCGTACCGAGTCACCAGCGGACGCGACGCGAACCTTGTCGGGTCACTGACTGTTATTAAATTATAAATTTGTATACGATTTTTATCTAGAATCCGGTTGCTTGTGAGTTCGTCTAATGCCTACGTTGCGTCGAGCTGCCTCTAGGTCATCTACGTGTTTGGCATTAGTTAAACTTCAAATAAACTAGTTTCGTCGCCGCGACTGACGTCCGCGAGGCAGATGGTTATCGGCTGAGTATACGCGGTCGCATGCCTCTCAATATGTCACGATTTTTGTATTCGGTTTATATGGACACGGACACCACAGTACAGCACGTCCTGCCGGGTGCCGCCTTATCCCGTAGATATAATTTTCTAGCCAGAAAATCCTTTTATTTTGATATTCATAGTGAGTGTTACTACAACAAATTTGTTCAAAATAGGTACCACACGCTTTCTCGAGATGTGGGAGCATACAATCAAATGAAAATTTGAAAAAAAAACTGTGTCGCGGACTTGAGCGTTGTAAAGAGTATTTAATTTGTTTATGAATACATTTCTTGTTAGTTCATCTTATTTTTTTCGATCGGACTCAATCGGTTATTAATGCGTATGTGTTCATTTTTTAAAACATAATCCTGCTTAGATTGTCAAACAAATATCTGACCGAATTACATTGGACATGCACAAGTGCCGTCTAAATAATTTAAATGTGTACGTAGCCGTGGACGGGCACATGTCGCAGCGAGCGACGACGACGGACGAGTGAGGAAAACACGCTGTTTTATTCTCGGGAAACATTTTTGTAAACGAAACTACACCACGTAAATAACTCTCTTGACACTTACAGACAATAAAATTTGCCATACAGCTGACATTTTTCGAAGATATTTACGACCAATTAAAGTAAAAACTCACTCTCAAAATCGAA
Source organism: Mysoria ambigua (assembly GCA_018245875.1). Lineage (NCBI taxonomy): Eukaryota > Metazoa > Arthropoda > Insecta > Lepidoptera > Hesperiidae > Mysoria > Mysoria ambigua. The sequence continues at coordinate 14,827 of DWEI01000048.1, read as the reverse complement.
CGTAATCTTGATTAACGCTCGATAAATTATTTTATCACTCACGGGTTCACGGAGCCGCGACGGGGAATTTCAAATCGTGAATATTCTTAAAATTAGTCTTATAATTTGTTAACGTAACATCACACCTGTTATGCCTAAAGAGTTAAGCAAAGTGTAATGCATCCATATGTTTCAAGTCTAAAAATTCATTTAGTATAAAAACTTTACTTTACTTTACTTATTTAAAACAATTCTGACTTTAACATTTCTGCTTACCTATTTGTGTAAACTATTATTATTAAAACAATGACTCTTTTGTGTGTCCCTTGAGAGAAGTTGGACGGCCGAGTGCGCCCCCTTTCACGATAAATGGTACTGCAGCCCTAAGTTACATTTATATTAAATAGTTTTTATACTTTATAATATTCATTTTTATTTATATATAGTGCACGTATCACGACGCATATAGGGTTGCGAGTGATCGTTAACGTTTTATTTTTCTTCTATACATCAGTGAATTGAACATCACTGTGGTAGGCGTTGTTATATCGTTGTTTGCAAATGCGCGCGCGATATTATAACGCAGTTCATGAAGTGTGGCTAGTGTTGTGGAGATGTGATGGTCTGATGGCAATGCTAATGTGGAGGAGGGGACCATTGAAGCCGACCGTAAACAAAGCGGCCGAGCGACGGAGGGTGTGCAGTCGTGTCTTCCAACGGAGCTTACACCAGCTTCTATCAAATTAAAGATTGGTCCACGCGAGGTTTCCGCGGAAGGCCATAGCCTCAGGCAACCAATTCGGAAGTGGTTCTGATTTGTACCTAAAATACATAGTATTTCTCTTAACGCGCTCGCCTCTTAAAGTTTTTTTTTATATATTTGATGTTATAAAATACAAAAATTGTTCGCTTTTTGTATTTTTTTTCTATGCGTTTTTGTCTATGCTTTACGTAGATCATATACATAAATATTACTAATATTTTTATCACGGAAGCCAGCCTTATTTCATTTGTACACATTTACCATTGAATAATAATAACATAGTGCATATAGTTTCATGTGAAAACATATTGCTATTATTAACAAATAACGACTAAACTCCATGCTAGCGTATCCCTAAGAATATCCGAACATCAGTATTCGTTAGCAAATTGTCATCACGTACCTATATAAACTTACTAGCTATCAATAAAAATTTGATAGACAAAAATATATTGGTTTTCTAATGACTCATCGTCAGTTTAGTGCTGTTTCCGAAATGTATTCATAGATGGCGTTGGCAGGTTATTTACAATGATTACTGAAATCAGTTATTGTACAAGAAATACATACTTAGTACGTACGTTTATTACATTATTATATATTATCTTGATTAATTATTCCACACGAATTTAAAATTACCGTTCCCTTTTTTTGTTTCGCTCATCTTAAAATTTCGACGAATCCGATCCTATGTCTTTGTAAAACTGTTAATTCGTTATGACTGACATAAACTGAATTAAATTTAGGTACGTTTCGAAGCTGATCTTGGTTTTGTTTTTTGAGATATTATTTTCAAGGCATCTTCGTCACACTCGATTCGTAAATAGATGTTATCATTTTGAAGCGCAGCCCCAAAAGTCTCCACGGAGAGCCGTATCTCGTTCGAGGTGTTTAACCTAACCCGATGTGACAGATCATATCTCATACTAAATGAACGGTCACTTTATAGAGAATCCGCAACGAATTCACGCTGGAAAAAGATCATTTATTTTACTTGCTCTTATCAATGCAAAAATTTGAAACAGTTCAGTTCAAAATAATAAAAGTTGTCTAGTTTAAACAGTCTGCATAATTTAAATTTATCTAGTCCATATATTCTATTTGCATAAGAAAAAGGATTCCAATACGTTGTACAGATAAAGAAACAACGGCCACGTTTTATGAACAATCCTGAATCACAACATTCAACATTTGCAGTAAAGATACCTCACCTTTAACACCTAAATATTCTTTTTATCTACACTTTGATGGACAGGAAAAATGTGATATTTCACATTCGATTTCCTTAGCATGATTAACACAGGACTAGATTTCACCGAGCGAGTTCGGGTGTGCTTATAAACTGCCCGGTACATGTACAAATGTTCCTCGGCGCCATTCGACAGTATTTCTGTTGTCGTTGTTGAAGTCTGTCGTCGATGTATTCACCAGTCAGTTGTAATCTGCGACTGCGTTCGTTTAATTAGGTTAATTACTATTTCACCGATACTTTCTTTTGTATATAGCGTTAACTGTTCATACTTATCTGACTTTCCATATGTCGTGTCTGAGACTTGTTTATTAATCATTAATTTATTCTTTATGAACAATTTAGCATCGTAGTCAGCATGTTAATTTGTAGTACAACGGTTCTGGGTTCGATTCCCAAACGATTAGGTTGTTTGTAGTACCTGACTGGATAATCCTCTAGAGACCGAATCAATATCATACTGCCATGGACGGTAGCTATCAAGCATTTTAACTTTCAATTTAATTTGACTGTTTAATTAAAACTAATATTTTGCTAAATTTTCATTTTCTGAAAAGCTCAAAACTTATTTGACTGCTGTCAAAAGCTTCAGACAGAACCCGTTGTGTAATTGTGCCCGCAGCCGCGAGTGCTCGCGCCACAAATTAGCGACTTCACTCATACACAGGTAGTTCTGTCCAGCGTCCTTTATCTGCAGTAATCAATCTTTCATCTCTCCGATGGGTTTGTACTCGTATCTTAATCGCGCCCGTCTCGTCCGTTTTATCTCCTCAGTGGGGCTGATTGTTTTTGCATTTCTGTCTTTGTTTCTATACGATCTGCTTTGCATGTGTACATACCAAAAATAGTGGTTTTAACATAAAATATTATTATTTTGCTTGTAAACATATTTTTGATTATACATAGATTTGGTATTTTATTTAGGTTATTGTAGTAACCTATTTCTGTGTCCATGTATTGCTTATGTATATAGTGTTAGTTGTTTGGTGTGCATTAAGATCTTTATAATGTTCTAAATATTTGGAGATTAATATTGCATATACGTATGTTTTGTAAACTTCGTGAATATTCAGTGATACTAATATTCTTTTTCTGTTGCAGGTAAATGTCAGGATTGGGTTCCACTATGCGGTTACGGCAAGAATAAGTATAGAACAAATTATTATTTCAATCCATCGCACCGTCGCGCTATGACCCTCGCGGGGTGGGCATAGAAACCAGTAATAACATTTATCAGTTATTTCAACTGAATATATACAGTTGGAAAATATATTGTCGATATATAAGTCATGATAATTATCGTTGAGGTACCTATTAGACACGCAGCCAGAATTTACGGCCATACATCTTATTCGTTACTTGAGAAGCATATCGCTGCACTTCGTAGATCAATTGTCCTTCTAGGATGTACTTCGTACAGTTACTCAACAAAGCCCTTCATGACCTGATGTATTTCGAATTGTAATACTTTCGTTTTTGAAAAAGGGTTCAGGACTAAATGTCTAATATCGACACGCTGTGCAACTCGCATATTAGACACCTAATAGTCTCGACAAATTGCGTAGAAATGATGATGATTTTGTAATATTTGCAAATGAGCCTGTGTATGGCAATGGGCTCCTATTCAACCTATTCCACAGTGGGACGTAAACGTAACTGGTGAAATGTGGCAGCGTACTACACTCCTCTGCTTACCTCTTCGGGGATTACAGACGTGACGTTAAGTTTGGAAATTATTGGAACACGTCACCTTTCCAGAACTCACAGATTTCGCAAACATGCGGCACGCGGTGCACATGGTGAAATGAACACTGCACGAGTTCATCGAGTCAGTAAGCGCAGGGCGCACGGCGGAGGGACGCCGCGACCCGCCGCCGCCGTCCGAGCCGCGCAGCGCCCTGCGCCGCTGCCCTGGCACGATTGAACATTTGAAATTGTGTCAAACAGTCCAACGGACCTCGAAATTCTGGTTTTCTGACCGACAGCGATGTGCCAGCCGGCTAAGTTAGAACCATGTCGAGAAATTACGAGGCAACGTTGATCAAAGATTAGAGTTTTAACAGTTTTTTCTATACAATTGTTGATGCCGTAATAGATGCGCACAATCGCAAAGTAGAATTATATTATCACCGTTATTAAAATTACATAACTACATAGTCCACATAGATACGCAATTCAATCGTAAAGTGGATGCTTTATGCAAAAGAGTTTATTGAGTAAGATAATGAGAAAGAAACATTACCGAAAACATTACGAATTTTACAACATTCTAATAGACCATTTTCGGCCTAATGAACTTGATCGACTATAATCGGATCCCTGAACGCCCGCAACACAAGACACCAACGCGTAAAAAAGGACAACCAATACAGAAATAACTGACTCGTCTTACCATTTCTCTTTGGAAACATGTCTATCTCGGGCGGTCCGAGTGAAACGACCTACATCCCTCTCTTTCGCGCCCACGTTACGAGCGCCAGCCACGTGTCAATTGCCACCTGCACAAAGTATCAAGTCGTTACTAGCACATAAACGAAATTAACGTTTATTGCATACGAAACAAGGTCTCTAATTAGTTGGAGTGTGTACGAGTATTGATACACTTTTCTCGAGTGCTAAGTTGTATCCGCTGGTTTCGGTCCATTAAAATTCCGACCGAGTTGCATTCAGTTCAAGACCGCTATTCGCTTGGGGTTGTAAAGTTTAGTTGGGTACGTCCAATGCTCCACATTCAAAGACCCAACATAATATGACGGAAATTTGTCTTTCTATGTTTCAAATAATATATCAATAGATATAATTATAGTCTATCGAAATAGAAAAAAAGCATTTGGATTTGTTTTGTGCTCTTGATGAGTTATTATTTTTTTAACAAATGCTATGCGGACATTGAACGCAGCCAATTTCAGTTCGATCAACCCCACTCCGTCTCACGCACCCTTAAAGCCCCTACACCGACTTGGATACCATTAATCATTCCTCAACATACTTTCTGGACATGTGAACTTGAAATGAAAATCTTATTTCTGACTGTCTAAGGTCGTTTTTAGCTCGCAGTTAAGATAACGTTACGACGTTATGGATTTACGTAGCGTAACGCGCCTACTGCCTCTTGTTATTTCTGTGCCCCTGGTATTATGTAAGCCGAGTGCAATGGCCGAATGAAAACACCAGGAAAAACGAGTCATCGAGAAATTTCCTTGGCACCCTTTGAATTTTACCACTTTTTGAAAAATTATGATGATAATTTGAGAGTTCAACTTTCAGTTGAGGGGATATTAAATTACATTTCTCTCCTTTTCTACCTACAGGAGTTCTTTTTTTATCTTATATCTTAAATTTATAATAAATACAATACAAAATACAGTCACAAGTTTGTACATATTTTAATATAACTAATACTTAGTAACTTTTATTCTTAAAAGCGCCGAGGAAATTTTTCGCAAACCTTCATACCATCATCGTTTCTTTATAATTAATTCAATTTCACATTATGTTTAACAACTCAAACACTATTTAATATGCACGTGTAGTATCTATGCACATACATGTGTGTATGTATTAAAATGGGGGTGGTACGACGTTTTCGTTCAGCATATCCAAAAAATATGAGATTACGCGTTTTAAAACCGCGGCAGACGTGACCCGAATACAAACAATGCATATTTCAACGTGCCGTGTGCGTAATTAGCGGGCGGGAGGCGAATGTGGGTTATTCGCGAGCGCGGTGGCCGCCAGGGGTTGCCAATGCACCGGTCGCGGCCGCCGGCGGGGTCGTTGACCGGTATCGATCGCGGGGTGCGACACCACGCGCCCCTGCGGCGCCGCGCCCCCGCGCCGCGCGCCCCCCGCCGCTGCCTACACACGCGTTGAGGAAACTCTACCGCATGCGACACTTCCCTCCACTCAACACATTCCAAATATTACGTTCGAATTGTTGGCGCGCGAAAAACATTCGCGTTATATTTAGATAGTCTGCATGATTATATTATCACGACTGGTCTCTTAGGGATAGGCATCAAATGACTAGTGCGAAATATGGATGTTTCTACAGATTTGCTTCTACATTCATCACTCGCTTCGTTATTTAGTTGGATTTTAAGTTATTTTGAACTTTTAATGTATTCTTTTACCAAATAGGAACACGATTGTATTTTTATTAATATAATGTACAACATTTATATTTGTAAATCACTATTTACTAACTTATAGATACATTAACTTTACTACTTCCTTTCTTCACATTGGGTTACTTTCATTTTTAAATTTAACCTTTAACAGTAAATGTAAGAAACGTTGTTAATCCAACACGTCGTGGTGTAGTTCTGCGGGTATTAAAAATACTTTGAGCTTACAAAGCGTTTAGAAGGCAGAACGGATGAAAATGAGTTCACGGCTTCCATTATAAATAGGAAGCTCGCACATAGAAGAGGCACAGAGAACAGCTGTGGAGTAGGGCGCGCGGGAAAACGGCTCGCCTTCCACGGGGGGACCGAGGTTGGCCACCCCGGCCGGGCCGCCGCCGTTGTTATGGCGACGTCCTCCGATTTGTGTGCGCCTGGTACTCGTACTTCCTATCATCTATTCTCGAATTATGTTGATCCTCTATTATCTTTGTCTTTATCCCCATATTCTTAAAATACTCGTATAGGATATAATTATAGATCAGGTACAATTGATTAGGGATAAACATTTTTGCCACTGTGCTTTCTGCATAACCGGGAAGGGGCCCGACATGAAGTTATGTATGTATGCGTGTAAGAACTGCTGTCAAATTTTAGATATGAGTGTATGGCGTCATCTTTTTTATGTTCTGGTATTGGTCTCTCGCAAGAGACCCCAAAAACTTCATAAATTTTTTATTGCGGTGCACTGTGATCGTAAATGGTCCATTTTCGTTCATATTTTGTTGAATGTATATTTATTCAGGTCAGAAGGGCCTCGTAAATAGAATTATTCGTAATAATTCGTCTCCGTCGCGCATTGAAATAACAATTTTTAATCAAAGGAATAGACACTTTACCTGCTGTATTTTAAATGAGACACAGTCCAATTAACATATTTAATATTAAGATATGTTTCAAACAAATATAAGCCTCATTTTCTGGTATCCATAGCCGCGAGAAAGCGTAATCAATAACACCCTCAATATCAGGATCACTCTAGTTTCGGCGCCTTATGGCATCCTAGTACTTGATGCATTGATAAAATTCAAAATGTTTTAAATATATAAATAAGATTTTAAAGTAGGTTACTTATCAAAATGATTTAAGCCACACTTGAAACATATTTCTGCAGATTACGCTAGCAAATGTTTCCGTGTGTCGCCTACCATACCAACGAAAAAATATTCAAATTGCTAGGCCGACTTACAAAATTCTCATGATTTAGGGAATCTTGACTTTCCCCAAATACATATTATGTGTTCTTATTAACTAGTTTCTATGTAACGAAGGATATGTTAAATTTTTATTAGAAATTATAGGTGCGGTTTTACAAAATCGTTTCGTTTACTTTTGAAATAAATATGTACGCATGGACTTACGTCGTGTATGTGCAAAGTGAAACACCTAGGAAATATCAGCTGGAAACTGAACCTGTAACCCTATGCGGACCAGATCTGTAGGGGCTGTGCCGAATGGGTCAGCGAATATACTGCTCCGTCTATACCGCAAACATGGTGGTATTTTGGATAATTTTGTACTCAAATCCATTTCTTTTGTTAATTAACGTTTTTATATAAAGCCTTTCAAAACGAAATTCGAATAATAGCTTTCATTCATGGTAACGACATTAACACGATTAAACCTTTGGTATTACCACCGAGTCGCAGGGTAACTATAAATCAACGTCAAACCATCATTTCTCTTGACTAACCCCGAATTTGCACCTAGCTTTTGTAATTTATTCATTTTTTTTACTATCAATTATTGAATATGAATAATTTTCAATTTAGATATGTCGTCTTATTCAAGCGCACTATCAATTATGTAATCCGTCAAGACTTTAGTGTTAATAATATTTCGTAAGTGAAAAGTATTCTTACTCTTATTAAAATCGTGATAAATATAAACTGAATGAAAGTTATAAAAAATGTTAATCATACAAATGCTGCGGTTGCTACGCGCGTAGCGGGGGATGAAGCACAGTGACCCGATTCTACGGCGTAGCGGCCAGTGCACTCTACGCCGTAGACGCGCCATACAAATAGATATACGTAATACAGAACTCTACACCAGACAATCTTATATTCGTTCTGAGTGTGCAAATATATAATTAATATATTTCATAACAGTCAAATACAAAAACAGTCCATATCAATGTTTTTGTACTGACAAGTCAATTTTAAAAATACAAAGTTGAAAATAATTGTCACTGGCTTATTGTCTTTTTATTTGTTGACAAAAAATTTGGCGTTTAGAAATACAGAAAGTGGCAGTATATTAAAAATGTAGGTTATTATTATTATACTAAAAGAGGTCGAGTTTTTACGAGTTTATGAGCAACACAACTCTGTTTTGATTTAATTTAGAGGCGGGGGTACCCCGGCCGGAGGTCCATTTTATTTCCAGTATTTCAAGGCTGCGGTTTATGAAATAAATATCATTATTTTTGGGATTTACTACCCTAATGTCAGAATTAAAATGTAATACGCATCCAGAATATTATTTTGTAAGCAATTGTAACTCGTCGCAACGATCAGTCTTCTATGGAAATAAAATATATCTCGCTAAAAAATAATTTATATCTTGACCCAATAATAATTAAAAGCCATGCCAATTTACCTAAAAACGTTTAATATATATTACGTAATTAAAGAAGATTCTTCAAAAGAATCATTTTGAAAGATATTCAGGAATGTAAATGTTCATGAAGTCTTAGAATCCCAAATATATGTGAGAATTAGTAACATCTCAATACAACAATACGTACAAGATGTCGGTAGACGTGAAATACAGTTTGATCATCGTAGATGTCGCCACCGTAATACAGTAGGATTTTGTGCCTATGTAGAGCGTGCGTTATCTGGATCAGGACCTGTGGCTCCTGAATAATAAATCAGGCTCGTGTAGCAATGTCGGCGTGTGTGTGCTCAGAGCTGAAAGATGATAGGGCATGTAGTGGAAATGAGAAATCAGCCGTAATAAAGATAAATTGTCAGAAATGGGCAATGGAGATAAATTAACAATCACACTAGATCCCGTACGAGATAAATAAATATCTTTATTCTTGCCGGGTGCTTAAAAATATCTCTTGTTAAAGTTTTACATGCTTTTAAATATTCGTAACACCATCTCTTCATACACGACGATCTGATAATTTCTGAGTTCGTTGCTTCATTCCTTTATATAGGAAATACGATACTAAGATAGGCTATTGATGATGATGATTACCCATATAAAAAAAACAGATAATTTAAAGAGAAAAGTCTTTATGATTTAAAGAAGAAATTTTCACTTCAAACAAAGGATAATGTTATTTAATGAAAATTACAAGTAATGTTTTCGCAACAAAGACACGGACGTGGTGACCATGTATAACTCTCCCCGCCATTGAGATCGGTGGCAGAAAACCAGAATAGAGTAAATAGTATATTTTTATAGTATACGTTTCATCTTAAAATATCTTTGATCGTCGAAACACCGTGCGAATCTTCCACAGCTTAGAGATTACCACAATGCTTTCTAAAGCTTGTTATGAAGTATGACAACTCGCACTTGGCCATATGTTATTCTGACTGGGTCATTAATATTTTCGATTCTATGAAATGATTAAAGAATGGATAACCTTACATCGCGCCTGTAATCCTTGAAGAGGTAGGCAGAGGAGTGTAAAACACTTACGTTTCACCTGTTACGTTCGAGTTTGATTAAATAGTTTATGGTAGTGATAATTTTAAATTTCCCGGAACCAATCACAAGTGCTTCGACTATTATTAGCATAATAAATGCAGACTTCTGTGAAGTACAGCTGAAAACCTCACAAATTGAATCAGACGAAGCTGTGCGCTCTTTATTGGAAACATTCCGTAGAAGGTTTATGAAGGCCGGAACGCGAGGTGCCTTTCCCGAACACGTTAACAGCGGTCCGAGTGTATTACAAATTATTAAAGGGGTTTATATTAGCAGGATTTCCTTAAATATTATGTAAATCTTCTCTTCGATATAGAATTAATTAAATTTATATCTTTTTCATTCTAATGCGAGTTGATGCAGTACTCTTAATAAAATATCATCTAAAGAGACATTATTTAATTATGTTAGTATTTGTGTGCTCATAGATTTTAAAATTCATATTTGTTAATTAGCTCATTAAGACGCACTGTTAGTTATGTGTATTATTCGTGAGGCTCGCCCTAGTATTAATTAAAAATCTCACGCATACCAACACAATTTAAGCTAAAATATCGTTTATCGGATACAGTCGACGATCAAAAAGTTTTAGGTCGACTCTGAATAGTAGTAAATTTTGCTTTAACTACATACAAACGAGTGAAAATGAAACTAGGCTAACAGAACCGTCGCTAAGGCATCGTGGATGTTACACGAATGTGAATTGTTTAAACATGACGGGATGACTTAGTGAGGGTTGAACTGCGACGAACGCGCCAATCGTTCGGGTCCAGAGGACCTGTCGACGCGCAACGCCGAACCAGTCGAGTTTACAAAGCGAACATAGTGCCACCATAATTATTCATGGCATGTAAAATTTATGTTGATATATATATATAATATACCTTAATTGTATTTGGTTTGCTATTTGATTTAATCAAAAAGTCACATTTTTTTATTAATTTAAAATTAACCAAAGCATTGTTCATTTTAGACAATACTTAACCGAAAAAATTAGTCGCTGAAATCGGTTGATTCCCTTCATGAACACTTCGAATGCCGATTTTCTATATGAACACCTCGAATGCCGATAATTATTGGACACTTGGAGATCGTCTTAGCCTGGTGCTGACAGACGAGGTGCAAGGAACACTATCGCGGGATAACTTTGACTGTATTAAATGGTACAGCACAATGCAGAAAGCGGCTGTTAATTTGCAAAGATAGTCGTTTTGGCGCGGTTCCAGCCGCGGCCGCGTCGCGCGGGGCTTAGCATCTTTATGGACCCCTAGTGCCACCCCCAAGAATTCCGGGTGTAGTGAATATGCGTAATACTTATGTACAGTACGTACAGTATAGCCCTATGTACAATATACAACATGTAGCGTAGAAGAGGCACGTCGAGTATATGCCGATAGGGATATTTAGCATTTAGTGCTCTCTGCCGACCTTAAAACGGATCTAGCGTGACAATACGATCATCATAATGAAGGCTGATTTCGTGTATATATAGCAAACAATGATATAATTAATCCAATTTACTCGTACATTGTTAATACGTGTATTTGATTTAGTTTTAATCAAAATCCCTCGACACGAACAGGTAGCATATTAACGATACCGGTACGAACAGCCTAATCTGTGTCATATCGAAAAACGATCCTTTTCCACCTCCGTAATTTTCCATCCATTATTCCAAAATCAACAGAACGGCGCAGCTGATTTGAACTTTAACGTTCTTTACTTAAGACACAAATTTACACAACATCCGTCATCCTCCAATGATTACGTACACTGCACCCAATTTTCAACTTTATTTTAAGGGAAAAATAACTAAAATCGCCACAAGTGACTAACGGCACGTTAAAGGACCGGGTCACTGACCTGTGATTCACAAAACTACCCTCCATTTGATAAAGGCTTTTCCCATTTGTAACGGCCGGGGCTATACGTGTTTTTCACCCGAAATGAATTTATTACCCCGGAGGAGTGACTGGAAGTATGAATAGTAGTTTCACAAGAATACGCCCTCAGATTGTGTTACAACAATGGACTCTCGTGAAATATGTTCCCGTTTTCAATAATAACGTAGTGCTGTTTTGATACTTTCGTCTCTCTTACACTATTGGTTCGATTTCCCTCGTGTCAGCGAATTAGTCGTCTTTTCATATAACATAGAACGGTTCAATAATACTTTAATTCTAAACGACCTGCCTACAGTGAATTTGTTAATATCTAAGCAGATTAAAATAGGCCGAATGTGATGGTCTCAGCGTCTTGAGAAAACAAGCGTGATATTGATTGTGGGTCGCGCTCGGCCGCGGACCAGGACTCCACGCGCTATGTTTTGCCGCATTGGGGTCGCTGGAGCGAGACGGCGCTACATCCGACCAATACACCAGTACGGGACGGAATCTGCGGAGCCGCGTACACGTGGTCGACACATTTTGTTTTGAGAGTTCGTAAATATTGCTCAAAGTAATATACTATATCAATATATTTTTCATATCACAAAACCATGTGCATAACCATTGGATTGTAAATAGTGTTAATAAATGTTACAATTGTAAGAGTAATTTTTAATTCAATAAAATATCTCCATTCCACGTGGCATATACGTGACGAGATTAACGCGTAGCTCACGCGCGGCGACCAGACGTCGAGTGACGTGTTCGCTCCACTAACCGCATGACAACGACCGGCGGGGCGCGGGCGGGGCGCGGGGCGGGGCGCGCGGCGGCCGTCTGGGGCCGCGTTGAATAGACCACGGGCAGCCTCGCCGCAGACGAAACGTACATACGGCCAACGCCCGCCACCGCCGAAACACGCTTTGTGCGCCAGGACGCCACTCGCGGAGACCTTGAATTGAGGCTCTCGCCGCCGGCTGCAAATCTTATTCGACTTACTTTAATTTAATTTAGCTGCTATATTATTATTATTGGCTTAGGGTGCTTCGTATTTATTTCGAAATAAATATTTAATGCTAAACTTGTTTATTTGAATTGTTACCGATACAATTTGATATCGATTTGTTTTTAAACTTCACACATTTTTGTTGCAGGATGCAAGATTAAGGCTCTGCGAGCTAAAACCAACACCTACATCAAGACACCAGTGCGTGGAGAGGAGCCCGTGTTTGTGGTGACGGGTCGCAAGGAGGACGTGGCGCGCGCCAAGCGCGAGATCCTCTCCGCCGCTGAGCACTTCTCGCAGATCCGAGCGTCGCGCAAGTGCGGCGCCGCGCCGCCGCCGCCCGCCGGCGCGCCCGGGCACGTCACGGCGCAGGTGCGCGTGCCCTACCGCGTCGTGGGCCTCGTCGTAGGGCCCAAGGGCGCAACGATTAAACGCATACAGCATACGACGCACACTTACATCGTGACGCCGTCGCGCGAGCGCGAGCCCGTCTTCGAGGTGACCGGGCTGCCGGAGAGCGTGGAAGCGGCACGCAAGGAGATCGAGGCGCATATCGCCCTGCGCACTGGAGCAACCGGCGGCGCCGGCGCGGGCGCGACCGCCGCTCCCACTGACGGCGAGCCGTTGGCGCAGCTGTATCGCGCCGGAATCGCGTCGCTCCTGCGTCCCGAGCAGGAGGCCGCGTTCTCGTCCGCCGGCTCTTGCTCGTCCGGTGGATCTTCGGCGCGTCTCGGCGACTTGCTCGGCATCTGGTCATCGACGGAGCGCGACGAGGGCCTGGGCGAGTCACCGTCGTTCGAGTCGCCCGGCGCAGGCGGCGTGTGGGCGTGGGGCCCGCCGCGCCCCTCGCCCGCGGCGTCGCCGGCGCGCGCGTGCGCCGTGTGCGGCGAGCGCGGCGTGGCGGCGGCGCTGGTGCCGTGCGGCCACAACCTGTTCTGCCTGGAGTGTGCGCAGCGCCTGGCGTCCAGCGCGGCGCCGTGCCCCGCGTGCGCTGCGCCCGCGCACCAGGCCATCCGCATCCTATCGTAAGCCGCGCTGCGATGCGCCGCACCCGCTCCCGCCTCGTCCGGGACCGATCTTTTTTACTTAAATCGTTACGAAAATATTAAAAAAATATAAGTCGCGTAATCGAAATCCTGGTGCCAAAGTCGGCGCCTCGCCGGCACGGCCCGTCCGCCGCGCCGTACCTATCGTAAGTCGGCAGAGTTACTCACGATATATTTTCTTATTATGAACGTTTTTTATTAGGTCGTCGAGCGCGCGCTGCGCTCTTCGCCTCAGAGAGTCGAGGTATGTTACGATAGAATTTCGAAAAAAATACATAAAATTTAAAAAAAGTTGTATAATTATTATTATTATTATTATTAATAGCGTAAATGACAAATCGAAAATTTATAAAGCTTACCTAACGTAGTAGCGTAAAATATTAAGATATCGTAATAATATAATAGGCTCGGGACGGGCGGCGGAGGGAGCGAGCCGCGCGGCGAGGGCGGCGCGGCGGCGCTAGCTAATGTGTTGTTGATAGCGGACGTAGGAGGCAGGACGGCGGACGTCGGCGGACGTCGGCGCGGCGAGGACGGACGCGGATAGGTAATGACGCCGCCGCTCGCCTGCCCGGCCGCTCCCCGCAAGCCATGCTCATATTATTTTGACTATACGTTTATTGCTTAAATGATAATACACACTATGATTATGATAATATTAATATAATGTTTGTTTTAAGTGTGTTTTAATGTTTAGATTTTTATTGTAATGTTTTTATGAATGATTTTTATCTGTACGATTATTATTATTATTATTGATTAATTATTATTTTATGTGTTGACGTCGTTTTTTGTGATCACGTGCGCCCGTGTCGCGGGCCGAGGCTGCGTATGCTCGTTTAGTGGTTATGATATCGAATAATAATAAATTTAACGTAATAAATGATAAAGAAATAATACGACTTCGTTCTTTATTATTATAAACTATAGTAGTTTGTAGCACGATATTGATTAACCATTAACTATTAATACTTATTAAGTATTATTATTATTATTATTCGATATCATAACCACTAAACGAGCATACGCAGCCTCGGCCCGCGAC
>DWEI01000047.1:0-33041 GCA_018245875.1 Mysoria ambigua | reverse complement strand
GGTGAGAATGATGGTCTAATTATAATAAATTGCTTAATCAACTCGCGCACCAAGTCGGTGCATTAGTGGCGCGCCTTAGCGATGACTATTCTTTGACGGTATAAATAATTGTAAGGGAATAAAAAAAAACTATTCTACTACCGTCTCATTGTAGGGCAGGGCTTGTAATAATCGGCACAATCGTCAAGGTGAGTGACAGGCGGGACGCCGGTGGTCTTTGTACGACGCAAATCGATTGGTGAGCCACAACATCGTTAGGGCTCCCGATTGATATTATAATGCCAGTAAGGTACCGAGAGCCTGGTCGATTGTACCTCGTTTTATCTCTTTCACGCCATTGGAAATGCTAAGTAACCAAGAAATCGTACGGCCCCACCATCCAGATTGAACTATTAATGTGATAAATGGACAGTTGATGGTAATGATAATGTCGAGTTTTATTCGATATTAAGGCGTTTGTAAGTTTGAAATTTATCTAGTAATATCTAGGAAAGAATAATGTAAATAGACAACAAATTCATATTCACATGGAAATATAAATGTTCATATAGAAAACGAATCAAACACTGTAAATAAACAGATATTTTCTTAACTTGTACTGTAATTTGTTTATATATACATATATAAATTTTTGTAATACTACCTAATCGAGATTATAACCACCAATCAAAGTAGTACATTGCGTTAAGTAACATTAAAGTTTCATCGTAAAAGACGTGAGCCATAAACATATATAATTATTCCTTAAACATAATCGAAATCATAACCACACTTGCATAATTCGAGACCGCTACCGATCATAACGTAAACGTACAATCAGAAATATATCATTAACACTAAGCCTGACCTAAATGTACGTTGAGAAACATATCGCTTGCCGAGATTGAACTTAGATAAACTCGAGTAAACTTTTGATTCTCACAGTCCACTTTTAAATAATGAGACCGATTGCCATTTTGGTTTATAAGAGCAGCGTTGAACTGATAGGTTTTTTTTTTTTAATATCGCCGTATTGTATTTCCATTGCTGGTCGCTTGACCGCATTGTTTAAAGGTACTACAGGAAATTCCGATGTATGTGAAATAATTATTTATTAGGTACAGCCCTTAAAATATTTTCTTTATCCGTCATAAGTTAAATGTTTTGTTGATTTATTTTAAATATTCGGTCGTGTACATGCACATGATTTACCTAAATCGCACTAGAAAATAGCGACTTTGTTTAGATAACTACGACTCTAGATAATCATATTTTTAAAAGGCCCCTATATATAAATTATTTCTAGAGGAAATTGTAAATCTAAATAATTGACCACTTGCGAAAATACTATATAACGTGTAAATCGGTAATTTCATTTTCAGTTCCTAGTGTCTAACATGCCGAGATTTTAATGAAGAATTCATGTCTAATATTTAAAAGATAAAGACAAATATTACTAAAATGTTATAGTAAAAAATATCATTATACATAACAAACAAGGTGCAATTAACATATTGAATGTTAAACGCAAAATGTAGCGGCTAAAGAATTTTAATACAAAACGTAGGATGCTTGTACGATTGCTTCGTAATTCATATAAAAAATCGTCGTTTCCGCTATAAAAAATTATATTCTCAAGTTCAATTTATAGCAACGAATGCTCGACGTTTGATTCTTAAAAATCAATACGGGTTTTTGTTTCTGTTTTTTCTTAAACTTAACTTAATCTACAAAATTAAATGTAGGTATTCACAAGAATGTTCCGTACGTCCGTTTGTATTTCAAAGTTCAATTAGCAATGATTGATTCAGTTCCTAGAACGTGTCCAAAAGCACGGATATTATACGAAACATTACTGAAAATAGTATTCAAACGAATCATAATATTAATACATAACTATATTCATATTCAAGGTTCACAAATTCTGACCATCGACGACGGCCTGATGACCGTGACAGTTACACGCGAACCTATTTATTAAAACAATACTTATGTGAAATTTAGAAAAGTTTCACTTTTTTTTTGTAAGCTCGATTAAAATCACTATAACTGAATTATTTTTAATAGTTCCGCTTTGAACAAAATGTAATTTAAATAACCGCCGACATGTAATAGCTATTTATTTCCGCATACTTTCATAAATGTACAGCGGCTTTACTTATGCTGGCTTATAACAAGTTCATTTAATGTCCATGATGCATATTTCTGAGTCAAAAATATATCTAAATACATTCATGTGTAGTGTTAAGAAAATCACAATGTCAGAGTACAAGTATTAAAAATTCTTAAAAAGACAAAGTTAATTACTAAAAATGTTACACTGATAATAATAATAATAATAATATATTACACTGATAATATATATTATATTACACTGGTAATCATAAAACAACAGCAGTAACACATTTCAGTGGAAATAGCATTAGTTTAACTTAACGAAAGGCAAATAAATGCAGAATACGCGTCACAGCGAATAAATCACACGACACGGAGCTATCCGACAGAGACACACTACTTCAGTGATCGTCGACCGCTGTGGTGTACTGTGTCGCGCAACAGAAAAATGTTGCTCCATTACAATAATGTTACACGAACATTATTTATCAAACAGCACCTACACGAGCCGTGTATTGATTATTGATGTTAACAGCGTTTTAATGTCGCCGATGTTCGCCCGTTCGCTATCGAATATCATCATCGACAACTAAAAGGATTGTCGTGAGATTAACGGCTTTTGTTTATCAAAACGTTTACTTTTAACGTGCCACGTACGCGGCGCACGCTGTACAAATATTACAAGGACACAATGAAGCGTCAGTCACGCGTCATCAACGGCGCGGTAATTACCATTGAATGGTGGTATGTGTGATTAAACGTTCGCCTCTCTCGATCTAAGGAGCCGGCAATGATACATTTACCTTGTCTCAGACCTCCACCAACCTCAGCCCCCGCATTATACAACACAACAATGAACCGACCTCAACATTTATCATTAAGAAACGAATAATGAACGTACCAAATTTAATTTTTGTATTGCAACGTTCTCACGTAAAACTGCGAATGTGCCTCTCGCGCTCAGCTACGCCGGCCTTGACTCGTAGTCAAGCCAACGTGTCCGAAGAAAATTCTCCGCGGCACCACAACACGGAAGTACGGAGTCGATAAAAAAATAAAGTGGCCGACAATAATGCCCTGTACGGCCTCAACACCGGGATCATCGATGCAATTTCACGGTGTAAATGTGCGCTTTTCAAAAGTGGACCGGTTTTTATGATCGCAAGGTGATCCGCTTGTCGTATGTCCCACATCGAGCGTACGAGCGGCCACGTCTCTTCCGGCGCCGGGTCAAACGTTGTCGCGTTATAAAAAGAGAATGCTTTCAACATATCAAACGCTCACTCTACTGTATAAAAAACTATTTACACTCAGCGTCTATCATTGAAGAACTTCCCGTTGTGTCGAAACCAGACAGACAACTATTAATATAATAAATTTGAACGTTCCAAGAAAATAAGTTTCGCAGTTTCGTGCAATTTTATTACAAATTACGAATTTGATTTAGTTCTCACAGCACGCAACCGCATCGGCGATGCAGTCCCTCACTTCTCAGTAGGCTGCTTATTGTTGTGCAACAATGCAATCTGCCTTCGATCTCATGATGTATTGCACCTCATTTCACTCAAAGCGCACAGCAAATTTCTAACTTATCCCAACCATATTGCCAGCTTAGCAACTATCCACATCCAATATTGGTTTTCGTTCAAATCACGGCGAATTTATGGGAAAGAAACCGCACCGCAAGATTCTCTTGATTTCCCAGTCCGGATAAGATACGCTCGTAGATTTCCCGCAGTGGTTTCGCGGTACCGCAACTGTTTATCTGTTGTGCAGCTCAAATAAATCTATTGAATAACGTATCTAATGTTTTCTATGTGCAAGTCGTGACGCTGGCGCGGGGCGGGGGACTGGGGTGTGCGGGGGAGACGGAACTCTTTAACTTTGTGTCGTCGAACTTGTACTCTTGTTTGTATTGTTATGTTTTTCTTACAATATCTCCGTGTAACCCTCGATTTCGATGCGACGCACAAGCTGTTCCGTATTAGTCACTAAGTTTTATTAAATTTTGATGTTCTCTAAACTGAGCCGGAAGCGATTTTACTGTGATGGCAAGCTCATTAAGCAGTTTTCGTACTTTGCGCGGTTTTCTAACATACCGTATTAATCTGGAAAACGAAGCGTTTTATGTACGTTGCGCGCAAGACGCCACCAGACCGACAAATTTCGATTTCATCATGAAGGTCGAAACACGCATTCGCGACTGTCTGGGGCATAACTAGATCGTCGAGACGAAATGTTACCACTTACCTATACGCCATTACTGCGGATCCACTTTGAATTTGAATCGATGTCCAATTGAAACATTAAGAGCGGTCAAACTCGAATCGTGACCGAGGTTATGCAAAACAGCACGAGTCAATAGGTAAGCCTGCCGCGGTTGAAGTACGAAAGTGAATTTGAGACTGTCAATAATGAAAGTGGAGCAAATTATCAGAATGTTGTAATCCATATCAGACAAGATATTCTCTATATTTCTTTATAGTTCAAACTATCATATATTTACCTCTACACTTGTTGCTAACTATGTATTTCGTAGAGGAACACGCACCTAATTTGACTGTAAAGAAATTATCCGTAGAAGTTGTTAGCACATTATTATGTGTTTTTTTGAACGTTTAAATCAGATATAGTAAAATTTCACAAACATACATTCAATTATTGACGTAGTGTCCATATTTTATAAGTCCAAATCAAATGTTTTCTTAGAAACATGTTACGGGTGAATGAAGATGACTTCTTTGACTTTTGGCCGTTACCATTACTTAAGGTGGTCACGTTATTGTGCGTCGGACCTGAGGTCACTATCGTCTGGTCATTTCTTATATTAGTTTCACCTCAATTATTTTTAAATTCTGATATTTTGTTATTCTTCTTGTTAATTTTCCTGCTTTTGTGTTTGGTCTGTACTGTAAAATAGTTATGTGCGTTCAACATTCAGGTCACGGGCGCCGCTAATCTGGATTCTAATCCTGATGCAACACAACGCTCGCTATGTTTCTACACAAGCATCTTTAAACTCTACATAGAGTTTACGATTATCACGCAAACCGCAATTGTTATTTCAAATATGTTGAATAATTCTTTTGTATGAATACATATTTTTAGATATGCATACATTTTGTTTGTTGTTTGTTTGTCATGCAAAGTAAATATATTTGCGGACAGATTCCCAAATAAGGAAGGACCGACATATGTAACTATCTACCCAAAAAATTGTATTCGAATATCATAACTACATAAAAACCATAATATATAAGTCAAGATAATTTGTTTTTAACAATATGAGTATTTTAGAGACTATACAGACACAGTTCCATTAAAGGCACTTTTTAAAATGTACCTACAACATTATTTGTAGTAATGTCTACATTAAGTTAAAACTATATATTTCTATACCAGATTATTACTTATGATTCATGTTAAAAACTTGTATATGCCTGTTAATAGTTTACCCACTCACTCCCAGGGTAATTACCATCCTTGGGAACCACAAACGGATTCTTTGCAATAGTTTACTATATTTATATTATATTCCAACGGATTTTTCTTATTTGAATATTCACCTTCATCATTCTATATAATTTGACGTTAACCATAAAGAGGTCTTTTTTGAATCACATACGATTCAACAGCTCAATAGTTCCCTTCACAACTTTCAAAGCGCATTGCGCGACAATGAGTGAGCTCCATAAACACTTTACATTTTGCAAGCCGTTAAAAGCCAAATTCAGCATGGATCGCTCATAATCGTCAGCCTCACTGTGCCCTGTACTTTAGTGGTCGTGTAAGCTTCGTTTATTCTTACGATTACAGACGACGGTACGGATAATGATTCAGTTGTAGTAATGAAGCCTCCAACCTTTAGCGTCGCACGGTTAATAACCGTAGGTTATACCCAAGTCGTGAAGTGTAGTGATTGCCATCCGATCTCGGTATCACGACACGACATTCATGTCGCCGCCGATTGCGCAAGCCCAGCTAAATGTTTCCAATTGTCGAACACAGTACCTTTATTAGATAATCGTTTGAGCTCCTCGGATACGTCAGCCTTTACTTCGATATTCGTTGTGTTATTGCCGTGACTGTTCTATCATTTGCTCCAGATCTCTCGAAAGTTTCATATCACAAATGTTTCGTGAAAGAAGTTCGCTGGATTTATTTCTTTTACTTTAAAGCTATAAAATTTCTGTGTAAATAGTTTGATCTGTATCTAAGAATGTAGGTCAAATTATTTATAAGTATTGTGTTGTACTCAGTGCAATAATTAAAAGCGATTGGATAAGGCGCGTGCGGCTAGAGAATGCTTCGAGATTTATTACACGGCACTGATTAGAAATAGCTTGATTTATAAACGATACCTAGCCTGGCGTACTGTTGCTGATTATCGAATACTATCGATATATTCCACCAGGCTATTTATTGTTATTACTGGATACTTCTTTATGAAACATAAAAATTTATTGCAGGTTAAGTGAAAACTTGGTGTCAAACTATAGTTAAGTACTACCAACGATAATTACTATTGTACTTACTTACTATTGACTTAGTCTAAAAATTAAGACTTAGATAATATCACGGTATGATTGTCGTATGTATGTATTTTTGGTTCCAAATTATCATACATATTTGCAGGTCAAAAAGTCGATTCCAAAACTGTTTGATGCAATGATTTATATAACATAACGAGCGCGACCTTTCGTGCATAAGACAGTTTCGTCACCACTGAGTAAGATAATAGGATGCCCGTAAATGTCAATAATCTTTGAACTTCCTTGCTGATTATTGACATACCTATAGTGGCATACATTGGTGTATGAAATATCTACCAACACTGTTTAGCAATATTAAGAGACGGTAAATTGAAAGGTAGAACATATCAATTTAAAGAAAGGGAAAATCTGTTACTATTATACGTAGTAAATTTAAAATCTGTTATTTTTCCGTGCCTACAACTGGCTATTCCTAATATCAAGCCGCCCGTCTTAAAAGACTTTTTTAAACCCATTAAATCGATCTGTGTATCTTAAACGACTTTCAAAGGCTCCGTAAGTCAGTCAGTATCTTAAACGATTTAAGAGCCCATAGAGTTTTTATACGACATACGAGTTATTAAATCAAATGCTTATCAACAACGTTTCTCTTTCACCAGTTCAAAGACCTATGGACATCAAGAATAGACCTCGCATCCCAATCCCGGACGAGGATCCCTACAGCATCGCCAGCTCGAACGCCAACGGTTCAGGATCGAGTGGAAGCTCAGGGGGGTACGGCCTCAACGGGCACAACGGCCACGGCGTGGTAGCCGCCACCAGGGAACAGCTGATGATGCAGATGGGACAAAGGAGAGGCGACAAGCCTCCCAAACTTCCTCCGAGAGAGAACGGATATGGACCTGCTGATATTCCTAAGGTAAGAAACCGATAAAGTAAAATAAATGTGGACTAATCTACAGAGAAGTTTAAATAAATGAAAGTATACATTTAAGCATACTAATTATTGCTAAATTCATATATTTTTTAAAGAAAAGTAACACGATAATAAGTTCTTTCTCTATTCAGTAAATTTCTGTTACTCCTTCATCGACTACAATAGTATCTATTAATTGTAATCGTACCTATTATTGCATTAAATATAATATTCAATATTATCTTTTACGTAACTATCAAGGATAGAAGAATCCTTGACAATGTAATATCTATATTATTCGAACAGCCAATAAGCATGAAGCTTTCCGGACATAACGTCCACATTACATCAAGTATGTCCTTACATTTACGTTACAGACAAATTATATAGGCTACGATAAGCTTATTAGAAAGTTGAAGCGAAGCTACATATTATATTATATTATAGGTACACTACATACTAGTAGATTTCAGGTGGAATGTGGTGTGTACTATATGAATGACATTAATAAGAAGTTGTGCGAAATGCAACGAACCGAAAAAAAATTGGATTAATAAAATTCCAATAGACCAAGCATGGCCCTCAAATACCAGCACACGTACAACTCAATTTACAGTAGCCGCGTTCGTAAAAACCACGCGGTTTGCCCTTCATCTAAAATTAATTTTAATGTAATGCCGTTTTGATATTACTGACACTCACATAGTCTGTGTCCTAAGAGCGCCTACATATTTATCAGAGGCCATTGAAATAAATAAGCTTGTAAGACTGACCAGCGAACTAATTTCAAATACTAAGACTTGCCATGTTTTTATAATGCGCTCTACTTCTTTTCCAATTCACATATTTTAATTTTAAAATAATATTGTTTAGTGTAAGAAACATACTATATCTCCATCTTCTTTTACTCATGATAATATTCAGGATACAAGACATAAGTATATGTGGTTTAACATTTTTTTAAGTTACCTACATTTTAATCAAGGTGCTAAATTTCAAACAAGTTATCTTATTATAAAGTGTAAGCAACACTGAAGAGAATAATGATATTCAAATACATTTTGCATATTTTTACACAACGTTCAAAAACGCCGCCGTCGCTAGCGAGAAACTGTAGTCGTCACACGTAAAATGTATCATTTTAGTCATAGCACGTGAAGATGGCCGCACTTTGATGTTCACAGATCAGATAACCGCCAAGTACGTTCTGATCAATCTGTACATGAAATCGAAAAAAATATGTTATTTTACACTTTTATTTAAAGCTTTTATTACGCCCACATATTGTTACATATTATATACACATATAGCCTGTTTGAGAGTAATAGAAGTTCGTTAAATGAGTACACTCCCTGAAGGGCGGAAGTGTACCACACTCCTCTGCGTAACTCTTTGGCGATTAAAGGCGTGATATTATGTAAAATTGGAGTCGGCAGAGAATATGAGTATTACTACGGGCAAAACTTAAAACTTACAAAACTTTTGATTCAGTGCTTAAATGATTTAGTATTATAGACAATGAACCGTACAGTAACGAAACGGATTTTAATAAATAATAATATATAATATATCGAACGACAGTACATGAGCATCTATTTCTAAGGTAATCTCAGTATTTTGTATCGAAGGGCCTTAAAACAGCACTGAACTAAATACAATCTCATGAAAACAAAATTTCTTCGGAAGTAAACTTATTAAACCTAAAACTTCAATTTCAGCTTAACGAATGGCACCAGAACAGAAATTAATACAAAATGTATACTATTTACAGTGACATAATAACATTTACCACAGTTATTAATTTATAGATAAAATTAAACGTGTTCTTAATGAGAATTTATTTTCGGTTAGTGTATACGCAGCACAACAGCCGATGGCGAAGATGCGGTCGGCGGTCGATGTAATTTTCTTGCAAGTGTAAATTGCATTACAGATTGTGCTACCGTTGCCTAAGTGGCAATCGCAAACTATTTTTATTACGTTTACAGTTTCTTTGTGTGAAATTATACGAACTTTTATTGAAATAATTTGACAAGAACAATGAGTTAGCGAAATAATAAAAAAAATAATCAATTTTTTCCTAACTGTTCTAATATTGAAATAAATGCTCCTTTTATTTACTATTAATAATTTAAAGTTAAGTCGGCTAGAACCCTATTAATTATGTACTTACGGATTTAGCTTCTAGTTTTTTTTTTATATAGAACCAATTTAAAACCAATAATAACTACATATTATAACTATCATATCATTATATAACCAAAAAATAAGCTGTTTAAATACTTACCTGTAGAATAACACTTAAGTCGTGTGATATTTTTATGTTGCCGAAAGCAAATTCCAAATATTGTCCCCAATAAAACATTAGGGACAGCGGATTCAAAGCCACATATTATGAATCAAAGGCTCTTAACAGAAACCATTAACCTCACAGCGAATCCTCTAAATATATTATGTAGATAAGAAATGAATACCCGAAAAATACGAAGAGTAGATTAGGATTGAAACCCGAATGTTACATTTTAAATGACGCATATAAGTGAAATGAAGATAAGTTTTTAGGTATCTTGTAACGTGAAATCAATTTTGGCCAGGATACTCCTTAACGTGAAATGTTAAATATGAAAATGTTAGGTAGTATTGGATGTATGTATGAAACTTTTTTGCATGATTTTTTGCATGACATAATTAGTATATGTTGTTATTACATATATAAAAAGACTTTATTGTATATACCCACTACACTATCTCAGCTTCATTCAGTTTCATACTTCCATTGAAAAGTTTCTTCACCCTTTCAAAATATTCTTTCAACTCAAAACGTACACAGACCCAACACTCAGGCTTCAATCTACGCTGATATGTACTTGGGTGATACCACCCAGTATTTTCCTATTAATTTCAAAATTCGTGTATTGAGGTATCCTTTATAACACCATTGAATCACTCTCCGAACATTACGGACATGATTTGAGTATTGTGAACTTTATCGGTATAATAATAAAGTTTCAAATTGGGTGTAAAATGCAGGTTTCAACAATTAATAAAAAAAGATCGTTACAAATTTAAACATTTTGGTAAAGGAAATAACGTTCATTATTTACTGAAATCGTTGGTTTCCTTTTGGTTTCTTTTTATAGTATTTGCATCTCCACCTTTATAATGGTATCGCTTCATTATTAGGTAGTTTTGAATTCTATAAACAAGGTACTAAGGAACAAAATAATATTGTGATATAGGTTACGAAAATCGAAGAAAAAGGGTCGATATTAAGACATTTAATTTTAACCTCTTTGCTGTATTATATAACGTTGAATATAGAATGTGTACAGCAGTTTGATTTTTTACTTTCGATAATCTATTTGTTTCCCTATCTTTACAATGATATTGCTTTTTCATCGAATTTGAATTTTTTTGTTTCATTATACCTTAGATTACTTAATGTGCCGTGACGATGTGATTGAACTGTTATCGACAAATTGATTCAAGATTAATAGCTGTAGTAACATTTTTATATCCATTGCTGTGTGCCAGTTTTCGTATTTACATTATAACCGACTCCCAACCAGCATGTGCACCGTGCGGTTTATGGGCATAGCCCCTCAAGTGAGGTCTATATCGAACAGTAGGCTGCAGTAGGCAGATGATAGTTAAGGTGACGATGGTGGTGATGAGAATGAAGATTAGAACGAGGATGATGATGAGGATGAGGATGAGGATGAGGATGAGGATGAGGATGAGGATGAGGATGAGGATGAGGATGAAGAGGAGTATGATGATGATATAAAAGGTTTGTAATTATTTAACAATTTTATAAATGCAACGGATAGTACAGTACTGTACACTTACATGCATTTAAAAATATATCGTAGCATTATACATTATTGCATTATAATGGTATAGCGCAATAAAAAGCTCGCGACAATGTTTTCGCGGTGGGCGGGATTTACTGAACGATCAGTGGTATTGACACAATCTAATGACGCCGATACCCGATATCTGTTCTCCGTTCAGTATTATTTTGAGAAGAAATAGGAAGTTCATTGGAATATCCCACTTGAGAAACTAGACGCTTGAGTTATCTAGTCAGTCGTATTAGAATCTATTAACATTAATGACCACCGAAGTAGCTGGCAATATTGCATGTTCTTTTTTTAAACCTCGGAATTAATCGAACTGAAATATTCAGTGACCTTTAACGCTTTTTGTATATACCGACAGAAATAATGCTAATTGAGAGAAAATTAAGTCTTATAATATTAGATACTGTGAACTGTGTTGTTACTGTCTAATTTTGGTTAATAAACAAAATCCGTACATTAATATGCAAACCACAATTGTATTAAAATACATCAATTTATTCTATTTATTTTATAAAGGATTACGATTAATAAAGCACTCAACTAAAATTTATTTCTCTTAATTACTTGTTAATTTCGTTTATAAATCTAATAGGTACCAATATTTTAAAAACATAGTAGTCAATAGCTCGATAATCTCCAGTACAAGTTAACAAAATGAACGATTGGCGTTGATATATGCCGCTGGTAGTTCCATTCCCGTTGCCGTTGCCGTATATTAATCCATCACTCAAACTTTGTACTTATCATTTCTCAGCCCTTTGAAGCTTTATCAATGACAACTGAGAAATAACGTATCACGATCTAAATGAGGTGAAAGTTTGTTCCGTTTAACGCCCGTCGGTTTCGACTACTTGTCAGATTAGTAACTTACAAAGTACGGCCGAAAATCATCGAAGCATTGTCACCGAATAATATTAGACTTACAATCGATACAGGTAAGATTTATTTTAGAATGCGCCATTGTGATTGGATGCACGTTACCTCGGTGGCGAGTGCGCTCGCATTTACGCCTCATACTTACACCACAGAACAATGGTAAGGCTGTATCGTTGACGCATCGTAGATAAGATCTCCGCTTAAGATAAATGATAGGCGACCGAAAGGTAACCTCCGCTCCTTTTATTGGTTTATCCAAATGGCGTCAAGTTGCTGCTATGAAAGTGGAAACGCTGCGGTGCATGAGGAATGTCCTTTGTCCATTGTGAATGGGTAACACACATGGGCGTTTCGTTTCATATTAATAGCTTGAAATATGATGTCGCGCGACTGTTCCTCTTTATTGTGTAATTGACGCGTGAATAGTGACACGTTCCTTGTCTTTACACGTCACAGGTGACAGTCCGATGTGGCTGAAACCACGTTGATGTCGCGATACGGGTACGAGTATTGGATAGGTGTTTTGCGGCCCGCATGTGACAGGGCTTGAGCGTAAACTTGTTCACTTCTGCTTTAGTTAAGATCTTACGGACGCAGCACTGGAAAATATAATTTACAAGACGACTATGTAATAAATATAATAAATATAAATATAATAATATGTAAATGTACGCTGTCATCAGGAATCGACCGTTCGGCGTGATTTACGTTTGCAAACGTTGTCAACGTTCTATTGTTTAAATTCAGATTTTATGAATTTAGTAATATTACTTTAATAACAATAAGACATTTTAAATATATGACACGAATAAATAAAAGTTCAAAATTAAAAAAAAGCAAAGTTTTTGAGTAGGTACGTACATTTGCATCAAAGTTTCGTAGACCCTATTTTTTATATTTGGCAATTTTTTGGGCATTACGTACCTACAAAGTTTGCTAAAAATAAATTCGTTGTTTATATTACGTAAATTTCAACTTTTTTTAAATTATTACATACAGTCAATTATTTTCGGTTTCTTTTTCTGAACAAAAAGTAAAATTAATGAGCAATGTTTTAACAAGCAAGAACGGCTTTGAACCCTAACAAAACAGTTCGTTGTAATAAAATGAATTAAAATGTAACGCAACAAAACAATAGATTAGATTCTACTTGGTATACCTTGTGTTACAATGATAATTCCTCGACACATAGACACGGTATTAAAATGTAAAATTAACGAAAACAATATGGAATCGTAACATATTGTATCTACGGTAACAGCACATTTATTTTACGAGAATTACTTTAAGAATTTGTATAACTCGAGCAATAATATGTACGAAGGCAAGCATGCAGGGTGGCGACCATAATTTCTTTTACTTGATAAAGCAGCGTCTACAATATGAGCCTTGTATTACATTAGTTGTGCTTTGAACTTGTCTCGCCTTGTAACAAGATAAGGGGGAGTGCCCACACGGTTTTCTTTCTTTCTTACTGCCTTTTTTAACAGACCCCGTCCGCGATAACATAATCGTGTCGGACGCATTTTGCTGTAAACATTGTACCTACGGGCCTATGTATCGTTGCTCTAGTGGCCCGAACTGGTTGTGAAGGAAATTTGTGACAGATGAATAAAAACGAATGTTTATTTTGTAAAATCGTCACAAATTCAATAGAAGTTAGATATGTATAATATACATTCCGCATTTTAGCATTTGAAATGTACACAAAATTCATTGTTGATAATATATTTGCCATGGCTCCTGGGATTAGATATTTGTTTATTTTATTGCTAACATTTTAGCTTTTATTTACAACGTTACAAATTATTAAAGTTACGATAGTTCAATCTATTCAAAACGTTTTAGTATACGTTTAATTATAACGATATGTTTGTTCGCAGCCGGACTATGATGATATTGACGTCAACGGACGCGTGCCCACGCAGTTCCCACGAGGGAAGTCGGACAAGGGGAAAGACAACAAGAAATACGGTGAGTGGTAAATGTTTCTAGAACATTCCAAACTCTTCTTTTCTTCAGTAGGTAGTGCGGTATTTCAGTAAATAACAATAGATTTATTTAGAGTGGCATGACACGAGATTGATCTATTCTGATATATATGTATGTACGTAGTAGTGGGTAGATTAAATAGTTACTTCTGCGATTATCTCTTCAGTAAGCATGTGCAGTAGAAATAATGAGTATAAACTTTTTTTTTCCATCAACAGACTGAACGAGAGGTAAGAAATAATAGAATCGTTATACATGTTTATTTACACTTGATAAATGTTTTACTTACCCATGAAAATTCTTTTAACGCACATACGAGTACATGGGAGAAGTATCAAAAGTCATCAAAGTATGTAAACATGCTTAATGTTACACACATATTCCATTTAGACTTTAGTTACACAGTTACTAGCAATACGCTATGTTTTATAATAAACCGAAATTTTTCTTGCGAAAAATAACGATTTGAACCATGTCGTCATAGCATGGTACTAAGTAGCTCTAAAATATATATTGCACTATTTAACTCTATGAAATCACCATTAAATTACGTTTTTCTTTGTTTATTTTCGTTCCATAAATAGCAATAATCAGAGCACCAATAACTTCAATGTACTCCGTGCTATGCGCGCGTCCTTGTCGTTCGCGATATACTGCAACATGCGTTTTCGCGGCTACGCTAATTAAAATAACCTTTTTCGCCATTAAATTAGAGACAAAAGAGCATTTAAATGTGCTGTAGAATAAAACGACAGTTCTTAATTAACCTAAGTTAAGCTGCGCTTAAAAAATATACGGACAAACGTGGCATCAATTAATGGGAAGCCATAAATTGAACCGTTCGGTCTAGACTCGGGTGTTTCGTCCCACCCGACGGGCGATTACAATATATCTGGTTGGTCTTTGGACGCGTTTACATCGATGCCGAAGTCCCGAGTCCATGTTTGGGCATTATGAGTCGATATCGGATAATTACTTCGGCCGTAATGCCAGATGTTACACGCTTTGATTTTCTTTTAGCGTTTATCTACGACAGAAATTCTGTTTAATAAATAATGATTTTATGATACAGTCGTACAACTTGGGAGACTGTTTAAATATCTTTCCAGACTATTAGTTTTGTTACACCAACAATTATAGTCTGTTTTCGATAATATATACAAATATCAAGGAATATTGTGAAAACTTGTTTTACCATGTAAACAATTCCATAAATGTTTTCTATGCGAACAAAAAAATTAAATTGTATATAAATTATAAAGCGAACTACAAAATCTTTCATAAAACGATATTGAATAGCAAACGTCAATATTTCGCATTATTGGCTTGTGACAGGCGTTTATTTAAATGACGTTTACGTGAAGGCAACTGCGTCACAGCCGCCAGCACGACCGAGCACGTGCGGCGCTCGGTGTGACAATACGGGGATTTATGCGGCCGTAATGTAATTTACAACGGTCGCTGTCGCAAGTGTGAACTGCTATATCCATACGGCGCGAGAGGCCATCGTTCATAACCGCAGTTGTCCCGCGCAGATTTATAGCGCCGCCTCTGAAATATGGGCCCGTGTGTGAAGCTGTTTGAGAATATTTCGCAATACGCTTTAACGTGAATTCAAAAACGAAACGCATAAGGCTGTATCGTATCGTACTGTATTGTTCATCGTAGTGTCTGATACTAGTATACCGTTATTATTTAAAAATATTTATACAGTACATATTATTAAAGTGAAACATTCATATATATAATATAATAATTCGTCGTTATTCGTGTTGTTTGCAAGTGCAACTGCCGATCGGACACGGGAGTTCGATTCCCGAGTAGGACACTACTAAGTTTTTCTAATTTAGATTTTATTGTAGTGGTCGGAGTCTGGATATGAGCCCGATGTATGGTAACAGGGCCATCACCTACTCCATAGTGGGACGTAAACGTAACTGGTTAAACGTGGGAGTGTTCTGCATTACTCTGCCTACCTCTTCGGAGATTACAGACGTTTAAAAACAATACAGTTATGTAGTAGCAATATTTAAATAGGTTTAAACGAGTTCACGTAACAAATTTAATCATATTTTTAAAAATTTACATATTTATATACAATTATACGCATTTAAAAAGAAGTCACTAATATATTGTAAAAGGTAGCCGCAAAATGTAAAATGTGATCTTATTAAATTGCTTCAAAAATTCAGGAAGCTTTTTAAAAACTATCTGAGACCTCCTAAAACACAGAAAACTCTGGTCATGTCCTCGGAAAACGAAACGATGGGGAATTCTAGTGTAGGTATAGCAAAGCACAGAATTAAGGATCAATCATAATTGGTAGTTAAATTTGATTATTCATAAACGATTAATTCAGGTAAAAACGGCTAATATGCAGACAAGCGCCGACGGTTACATTTCAAGTTGTTTGCTTTACGGATCTCGTTTCTTAAAAGGTATCGTGACTGCAAAAAACAAACGAACAAACACACGGCAAGGCAAGGTCAAAAGTGACCTCCCATCTATTCTAAGCTTAAATCTGTCATACGGCCGGGTCACGTTTCGCACCCATGCGTAATAGAGTATGACGTGTTCGGATCGCTCTCGCACGTTCTAATTCGACGGTCGTGCAGACGAAGCCCAGAGCAGAGGTTACAGCGAGACAATGCACCGGTTTCGCAACCACTGCCTGGCATTTGGGTGTATCCTTGATATTTGAATTGGCGGTATTTGAAACGTACCGGGCGTAGGACGCGGAACATGGAACATACAGCACGCGTGCCGGTTTCATTGGCGAATGTGTACAAGTGCCGTAGCGCTCGGGATAGGCCGCCGCCGCGAGACGTGCGCCATGTAAATTGAAGTACAAATACACGATTAGAATTATACCGCGCGTGGAACATTGGCGGACGTGTACGTCGATATGTTCACAGATCGGGATACGTCCCTCGCGAGTCTCTAAACATCGCGACGCGTGCGATTTACGAAGATGGCAATACAAATAAAACGTTACAAGTGCACAATGGAATGGATTCGAATTCGTATGTAAAGTGTTCTAAACAATTTCTTTTCAGATGACCCGTACTATTGCGGACTGCGCGCCCGAGTGCCCAACTTCGTGAAGGCCAACGGGAAGCATGTGCTTCCGGCGATGACGGAGCGCCTCACTCTCAAGGAGACGCCGGTCCCCAGCAAGCGTTACAGCGTGGCTCACGCCCACCCCGGGCCGTTCCCGGGCCACATGCCACCTTTCGCCCACGCACCCATGCCCCAGGCCGCGTTATGGCACGCACGGTCCTACGAGAGCGGAATCGGTGCGTACGAGCGTCCGAGGAAGGAAAAACTGATGTATCAATTCTATCCTGACAGGGATCGAAAATTGCTGCCACTGGTGATCCAGCAGCCCCGCTAGTACACTAACCTCGCACTTTATATACCGCGGACGCGGACTCTTCGCTCCAACCTTGGTATTTACCTTTCTGTTATTGTCGCTTCGCTTGGTAGCACGCCTCTCGCTTGACGGTAACCTCTACCACTCTTCCACACTTCTATGTTTCCGTTTCACTCTCACTCTTACTGATCAGTATGGTTTGTAGACTTTACTATTTTCCGATATTCTTGCACCCACAGTTCAAAGTGGCCTTTGACTGCCACGACACTTGACCATTGCGAGCTTAGCTTCATCCTAGCTGTAGTTCTTTTGAGTACTATCTGCGTTACGTCCTCATGTGGGTTATAATTTAATTACTACGTTGTAAATTGACTACTATAATTTTGTTTAAAAGACTTGTTTTAACTTTACAAAATAATCTTAAGCTGGCATACGAGTATTAAAATGTTGTCTTTAATTAATGTGCCACCGCATTATTATTACATATAAATGTATGCAGGCGGAAAATATATTTCAATGCTTTAAAAGACAAACAAATGTAAATCGAACGTACGGGCTATTCTCAAAACCGAACGACGACATCGAAACTAGTCTTGCCCTTGTTTAGTTTCATGTCGCTGTACTTACAAGACAAACTTCCTCAGGTCATTTTATTAACTTCGACAAATGCATGTATGTTAATGCATAAATGGATTTGAATAAATCTACTTTTTATTATTACAGGTTTTTCAGGGAGTACCAATTATGGAAAGACAATACATTTGTTTCAGTTAAATCAAATTTTCAGTTATATTACATTTTCGCAATGTTTACGGTGGAATTATTAGAACTCAATAGTTGCAATAAATCATTTGTATAAATAATGTTCTGCACTAACTTTAACCAAAGCTATGCAACTTTGGTTTATAACATAGATAAAAATGTGTTTGAAGGAAATTGTATTTTGTATCCACACCTCATTAGTCTACTCCTAATTAGTATTTTTTTAATAAAATATAATTAGGTACTATTTTTTCCAAATTCTTTTACAGATGGAGACCACTACGACCCGTATGCATTATATGGACGCCTACCGATTCCAGGCCGCGGATTCCCCCCACCACCGGCGCCGAACGCACGCCATATGTTCATCGGAGAATGGGACTAAACTCCCTCCATTTGTAGTACTATAGGGCTCACTTTAGCGTAACACGGATACCGTTACATCGATGTTAAGAAATGGAAGTTAAATATTTGGAAACAATATCGATGTGACAGTATCAGTATACTCTCAATGCTGTAAATAAACGGAACGCTGTAAATTATATTCTAGTACATAGTACTTATATTGGAAAATTATGTTCGATTTCAAGGAATTTATAATTGTATTTTATACCGATCGTTTGAACGTAATTATTGATTTTAGTACGTAAATGTGTGTAGCGGACCTAGCTTTTTACTTATTACCGAATATATTCAATGTATGTTTTAGTTATATTTTATACCCTGACTTTAGATAAGCGATTGAATATTACCAGCTTAAACGCTACTATATAGCTATTAATTTTACTTTAACTTAATATAAGTAATTAAGTGACATGATCACTGCCACTATATTTAACTTCTTCGTGTTCATTGTTATTTTACATAGTTTCGCTGTTTCAACTTTTTGTACTTGGACAGGAGGATTATTTATCAGTGATGCTTATGTGTAAAATTACCCTTAAAAGGCAAAGCTCAAGGTCACCATGTAGATAACTAATATACGAGTGACAGAAGAATAATACCGACTTATGATTACAATGCTTTATGTAATGTATAAATGAGGTGTATATTGTAATGCTTCCTTTACCCCTTGACCTTGATGTACCTTTCTATTTTAAATTACTTATATGTATTTAAATTTAACTTAATTTTAGGTGTCAATCCTAGTCAACACAGGGTTGGGAATAAAAATAATTGATTCGAAATATGTACAATCAGGTGAAGTATTTGAATTATCATTTTTCAAAAAAATGGACTTGAAATTGGCAACCCCAAATTTGAACATTACGTGTGCTTTGAAAAAATATACACGTGTAATAATCATCATTATTTTTGATTAGGTTTGGATATTTTTTTACGTTTTGTAAATACTGTTTTCTTACTAAGTATAGATTCGAAAGGTGTATATTAATATTTAACATAGATTATGTTAGGTAACACTGATTATTTCATTTACTTTACCAATACTCAATTATCATAATGCGTAATAATATCTACGTACTTAGTTATAGATCTGAACAATTCACGTTGATTCTTTTAATGAGTTAATGAACTTACATTTGTGTACATGTTAGTTATACAATTCCATTTTAAGTTTTGCTGAATTGAAATTCATGCGATGGCAATAAAATATCGCATAATAATATCGAACAGTTTAGAAATAGGTGGCTAAGCTTAGACAGTAAATAAATATTGAGTCCCGCTATGTTCGAACTACATAAAATATAATTATATTAAATACTTATAACTATTGTTAAATGCATATTGTACTTAAAATTCTCAAATGAATTGAACTTTGAAGTTTGGTTATTTTAAGAATCAATTTTTTTATTCTTTCGAATAGAAATTTTTCTAATTGGAAATTAGAATTTGGAGGTGCTATACAGGTTACCATTCGTATCACACGTATTATTATTAATAATTTTGTAGATACTTATATTCAGATATCTTTGAATTTTAAATGTATTCAAAAGAGCTCAACAAAATAGAAATGCACTTACATTGTACGGATTGAATAAAAATATTAAAATAAAAATGTATTTCTATGTGAGTGCGTGAAATGAAACAAAGAAAGCGAGAGAAAATTTTGATTCGTACAATTAAAGTACATCGTAAAATATAATAAACTTCCATTCCGATGTGTAAACATTTCTTACTAATAGACTTATCGTTAAGTTCTGTTGGCAACACCATTATTTAAAACTACTCCATTGATTGCACAAGTGACAGACAACTGTCCATGTATTTATATGACGTTATTTTTTTTTATAATTCTGTTGCCAACGATGAAAATAATCTAATGATAAAGTGTTATAATTGAATCAACAACCCCTTTGTGTAACGCCGGGTGTTGGTCATCGAGTAACCTATTGTAAGGAAAATGTGTATGAATAAATATGGAATTATTTTTAATTATGTGATTTTTTTATTTAACAATTCACTGAGACGTTTTTATAATATTGGATGTAACTGGTAAAACGTGCGAGTGCACTACGCTCGGGAGCCTACCTCTTTAGTAATTACCGGCGTGTATTATATTAAACTTACGCGTACTATACCTGCCAACTAAGTTTGATTATATATTACATATACGTCTGATTAATAAATATTGAGAGAGATATATAAACCTCGTAAGCTCTTTGCCTACTCCTTAATAAACTTATAGTGAAAGTATATTAATAACTACAAGAATGAATGAATTTTATTAATAATTAAAATAAATATAACACAATCATATTTTGGTGAGGCTTAAATATTTATTGTGAATTAATAATGTATTAGTAATATCAGAATCCTCTTTTATACATGAGTCAATAAAAGTGCCAGTGATTTTGACGTAAAATTAAAACTTAGGTAATATGTAATCGCCCGCTCCAATCCATTTCTTTATTAAGTATTTAATTTGCGTTCTAGCTTCCGTTAATTCTTCAGGATCACCATCTCTATTCGAGAACAAATCCCTACAATGCGACGATCTCGGAATATAAACAGCAGGAGCGTCGTACGAAATGTCTTCTAAAATGCCCAACGCACTCCACGGATCTAACTCGCCATTGACAAACACAACTTGAGTTACATTGGGCATCTTCGCTCCGTACATTTCATTAATTTTCCGGACACCATTATCAATTTTATTCTTATCGAAATGGATACCAAACAGCGTCGTGCATATTTTATCGTAGAATTTAACTGGAATATTTTTACCGAACGGCTGGTCATCAGAAGTGGTACTTTGAAAGAAACCAAACTCAGTGCAAGTCTGGTATGTCCAACATAGAATCCAGTCGTTATCTTCTTCGCGATATTCATCAATCATACTGTTAAAATTATAATCGTAACAATTTTGTTTTTCATTCCAATAATAATGACTATCATCAGTCTGAAGAAACATGTCTCTGGTTTCATTTATCATTGAACAATGTTTTTCAATAGTTCTGGTAGTACCGTATTGTGCAATACTCATAAATGTAGATATTTTCATTAAGAAGAATACTTGTTTGTTTTCAGGCTTTGTTAAATCTGAATCCTCGCATATATTTTCTTCTTCCTTGAGCTCCTTAATTCCTTCTTCGCTTTGTAGTAGCGTGTCGTATCTCCGAAATATATTTCGTATATTTTCAAGACAACCTGAGGTACCATAATGATCGTAATCTCTATTAACTACTTCAAGATACTCGTAGAAATCTCTCTTAGCTTCAACGGGTCCGCTACTGGCTATGGCAGCGTCGACTAGATCGGGATATATTAACTTCATCCATACTGCTAAATTACCTGCATAAGATCCACCAATAACAACAACCTTTGAATTTCTGAAAAGAATTTTCCTTTTAATATATCTCAATAAATTAGCGTTGTCGGCCAAAGTTTGTGAAACACTTAAAAACTTAAAATCTTCCCCATTTCCCCTGTTCACGGGTTGGCTTTTTCCGTAGTATCTATGCTCGGACATGAACATTGCACCTTTTGTTTCTTTAGCTAATTCATATAATATCCCGGTAGTCAGGAATCCTGGCTCCGCTTCGGATTCTCCGCCGATGAAAAGGTAAACGGGACCATCCGGTCGCCAAAAGTCTCTTCGTTCGAAATACCTCATCATCCACGTCCGAGTGTTGTTTGAATCAAAGTGGTCCACCTCTTGTTTTATCCATCGGGGAACGATAGGTGCGTCAGCTAATACAGCAATAGATTTAATTTCTTCCACCAATCGTCTGTAGCCACTGTTCATGCCGAAAAATTCGAATCCACTAGCACCTATTATGTTAAGTATTAACAAAAGATCTGGCCTCAAATACATTATTTAAGTAATGAATGCTACAAATTTTCATGTAGGATACGTATGTAGGTATTAAGTGACTATGTTCAGAGCACTATTTATCGTTCGACAGTAATGTTATAGAGTGGATGCGCCGGCGAATTAATCCTCTGATATATAGCACTGAATGTTATCGCTCCATTAAAACATGCAGGCGAATAGTTCGCATAGTTGCTTTAATTATGACATGCATTATCTATTTCAGGACTAGCAATAAATAAACGTAACATCACGCCTGTAACCCCCGAAGAGGTAAGCAGAGGAATGTAGAACAATCTCACGTTTCACCAGCTACGTTGACGTCCCACCATGGACACCGAACACATATCCAAACTT
This sequence comes from Mysoria ambigua, assembly GCA_018245875.1. Lineage (NCBI taxonomy): Eukaryota > Metazoa > Arthropoda > Insecta > Lepidoptera > Hesperiidae > Mysoria > Mysoria ambigua. The sequence continues at coordinate 10,042 of DWEI01000047.1, read as the reverse complement.
TGAGCCGCTACTAGAAAACCTAAATTAGATTTTTTTTATGCCTGATCGGCAATCACACTTGTAATCAACAACAACAACGAGGCAGTTAGTAACAAATGGGTACTTATCATTTTCATGTACCTAGATAAGTTTAAATAGTATTTCTAAAATTTACTTACTGAAAAATAAAATAATATTTATGTAAATTAATTATTATAGACATAGTACTAAGCTCGTTGGTCGTGTTGGTTGTAAGTGTGACTGCCGATCAGGACGTCTCGGGTTCGATTTTCAGGTCGAACACTACAAAATTTTCTAATTTAGATTTTCTAGTAGTGGTCCAGAGTCTGTATGTGTGCCCGATGAATGGCTATAGACTCACTAACTATTCCATAGTGAGACGTAAACGTAACAGAATTGGTAAGCGTGGGAGTGTTCTGCATTTCTCTGCCTACCTCTCCGACGTACGACTAAGCTGTTTAAAATTTTATATGCTAACTTTGTGATTCACTTTCACGAATTTACTTATGTAGTGCCTATCTATCAATAAAACGAATACTTGAAAAACCAATGAATACTCCATAGATCAAAACTATTGGTCACATGGAAGTGTTTCTAATTGTTGATATAGAAAAAAAATATGCAGGCAGAAATCAATAACGTTTGCTTATGTGCGTGTATTTCATATCCCCATGGCAACGGAACGAACAACAAACTTTGTGCGCGTGTACATAATTTAGCACAGAAATATTTTAATCCATTTTTATTAGAAGTGGAACAGTTTAACAAGGCTAGTATGGATTTTTCCGATGGTAGTGCCGTGGAAAGGTCGAGCGGAAGTAGACGGTCGGATGCCCCTAGACCCGTATCGCGGAGAGGTTTCCGCGAATACACTAACAGTGGATCCGCCCTATCAAGGTACCATTTTACAGCTATCATTTTAAATATATTATAGTCATGATTATTTATGTTTTATTATTCAAGATCAATGTCCAATGGTGATTATAATAACTTTAAAGGCATTCAGTACTAAGTAAATAATAACCTTGTTTTTGTTGTATGGATATTTCACAACTCCAATGGCCTTTCTCTCTTGGTAATGAAATGTTTTTAGTGGAATTTTTTACTTACTTTTGTATTCATTCCAAAGCTATTCACTGTTAGTATTTTTTTAAATTTTAAAGAGGAAAAATGTTTTTTTAGTAAAAATGTTAGTAGGTATGTAAGCCGTTACATACATGCAATCTTAAGTAGAGACTCGTTTAATTAATTTACCTCGTTCAAATTTACGTAACATGATGTACAAGACAAAGAAACTGGGTCGGTCAGACTAACATAACAATAAATGTATAGAAGCGGTACAATGAGGCCTACATCGGCCTACAGAGGTAGCACCGCGTCGCGGCTATCCACGGCCGGGTTTGGGCCGGCTCCGCCCACAGCTGGCCGACAGTCCACTGCGATGACTGGGTTTTCTATGGTAAGGCTTAACGAGTCAACTGTTTTACATGTAAATAGCTTTACTGTTTCTGGCTTATTAGTTTTTTCCTTGTACTAACGTAGTAAAAATGCGAAACTTGTCTAGTACATTTTTGGTTCATAGATTATTTTGGTGTCCACATCACTTTCAGTACAAGCAGTGCAACGTCTGAATAATGCTATAAATTACGCACTGAACGTCGAAATTCTACCCAGAATTAGTCAAAGTCGCTAGAGACACTTAAGAAATAGAATGTCAAAGTCATCTCATTGAAGATGTTTCAATGGACATCAATGACTAATATCAAATGAGCCGAATGATATTTGATATGACTCACAGTGATCTTGCTGCCATTGGGAATTAGGTTTTTAGTTTAAGGATAAGAGTTTAAAGCATTCTTATTTAAATTCTAAGCTATACTTTATATACTCGTATATGCTGGTGTTTCCAGATCGACCGTCCGATAACTCAGCAAGGCATATCAGGGCTCCGTACCGGCACAGCGCGCGGATTTCGGACTCGCCAGCTGCAAGACAAGAGATATTGGGAAGAACTGATGCAAGTAAAAGTCAGAGAGATGAAAGCGGAGATAGCTAGATTAAGCGAGCAAGCAGAGGCAGGAGAACGAGAGAAATCAGCTAAGAAACATTATGAAAAGAGAGTGCGAGAGCTGGCTCAAGAGTTGACTGGTAAGAAGTTTACTCATAATAATTAATTAAAGCTTAAACATTTATTAATAAATGTATAAACTAAACAGGATTTTTCTTACATTAGCTTTTCAAGCAGTGGGCCATTGTCTGGAAATGTGCCCGATGCATATCAATAAGCTGTCCACCTACTCCGTAGTGGAACGTTAACGTAACTGGTGAAAAGTGGGAGTCTACTACATTGATTCCTCTGCCTGTCTCTTCGATGATTACAGGCGTTATCTTACGTTATTATTACCAATTGTACCATTATATTATATTTCAATACTTTTTATTATAAGGGACGTACGTCTTTACGTCCTACTATGGAATAGGTAGCGAGCCTATTGCTATATACCGGGCACATGTTCAGACTCCGAGCCACTACTAGAAACTTCTATATAGGAATTTAAATTTACTTGCAACATATAATTACTGTAGATATTTAAACCTTTGTTCGCGCAGATTTACAAGGTAGATTAGCAGATTACAACACAGCGATCAGAATCGTCAATGGTGAAGCAACGAAACAGTCGGTGGAGGAACAGACTAAAGAACTCGAAGCAAGCAACAAGAAACTCCAGGAGGAGGTGGAGCTTGTTTTCATAGAGAAACAGAGAAAGGAAAATCAGTTGAGACAGTTGAGGGAACAAATGGATAAGGTAAATTTTACTAGACAAACAAAGGAAACAACTGTGGTGAAATATATTGAATGTTATGTATTTTCAATATATTGCTTTATATATTAATAATAGCTACTGACTGGTTTATCTCGAACTTAGATTTTCTAGTTTTGGCTCGAAGTCTGAATATGTGCCCGATGTTTGACAAAAGATTCGCCATCTATACCAGTGGGACGTAAACGTAACTGGTGAATCGTGGGAGTATATTACACTCCTCTGCCTACTTTCTATGTGAGGATAGCTACTGATAAAACTTGTGTCCTATCTATAGATGCACTGTGAAGTGTCAAGGAATTTATTGCATGACCTGCTGCAGTGAAATTTATAAGGCGCGTTATGCCTGACTACTTAGGGCACTACCTGACATTTAATATTAAAGGCAAATAATTAATATAAAATGGCTTATTTACTAGGAGCAATCAACAATATCACAGTTGTTGGCTGAAATGACACCAGAACAGAAAGAACAATATAGTGAACTGGAGGGCACAGCGGCAGCGTTGAGAGAGGAAGTGGACCAGGCGAGAACTCACATCAATCACCTCAGTAGAGAAAGAGATGAATTCAGCAAGGAAATATCGGGATCACAGGTTAACAACATTTGAAGTTTTTGTTACACATAGATGCTCGTATGAATATATACTTAGGTCATCTTGCACTTATCATTGTTAGCAGATAGGACAGCGATACAACACAGAGATCATTAACTGGTCATTTAACATTGCCTATCCCGTAAGGAACCTGGTGTGAAAATATCTATGTTTTATGTGTGATTTTACTCTGTATTATGTAACCAACCCGATTATTGCGGTTATTGTAACCCAAGATATACGAATATTAATTACCTTCCTCCACTTATGATATAAGTGAGTGTAAAATAAAAGTCGTATTGATTCTGACGGCTGGATCTTGTTTTATAGATAAAAATACACCTTTTGGAATTACATAGAAGACTCGTAGAGGTTGAAGAAAAGCGAGACAATTTGAAAAATGAAATCAGCAATCGTTTAGATCCACAAGAGGAACGAGAGAAATTATTACTTCAGGTAGGTATTAATACATATTTTCATATTCAAGTCTCAATTTCCTGTTTCTTGCATTGCCTGCCGCTGTCAGCCATCATCCAGGACATTTAGCAGTAGCTCGGTGGGCTACGGTATATCGCGATCAGCCGATTCCAGAACCAAGTCTGTTGGATAGTAAGATGTACCAGGGACACGTGAGGTTGTTGCCTTGGGCACCGAAGACGATAGCTTGGAATCCCTATATATTCATATTAAGTCCGAAAAGAATGAATATTTTATAAAGAAACATTTTAATATTTCATGTGTTTTACATTCTTCCGAAATTAATTCCTACTTATAACAGCATTTATTGACATTGTTTGGTTCAGGTTCGTGAAGATAATGCTGCTATTGCATCTCTAGACAGCAATGCGGCAAATTTAAAGGAACAAATACGAAAAGTTCAAGAATTGATTGAACAGGCCGAACAAGTAAGTAGAAACTTGGGAATTTTTACAATTAGGTATATTGTAATAATTATTGTAAGCATATATTTAATTTATTTCGATATAGGATCTTGAAGAAGGTCATTCAGAGCGTCACCAAAAGTATCGCGAATTGAAAAAAAGGGAGGAAACTATGAATTCATTCATGTCCACTTACGAGGAAAACCTTAAGAACGCCCAAGAGAAGATAGACCAATTGGAAAAAGACGTAGTCTTTGCATTAGAACATAGCAGTTCTAATATTGACCTGGATTTGAGTGAGATTGATTCTTTAAAGCAAAAAGATGGATATTCGTCATTATACGATGACAGCAAAAAGTCCGCGGAAACGTTGATGAAGGATTATGAGAGATTTCAGAACAATTTGAAAAAAGTATGTATGACTGTATTATCCATTGCCTTGATATTTATTTGTGTAAGTATTAATTTTAAATATTTTCATTTTTAGGCCGAAAGCACTCGTGAACGCCTTGCAACAGAACTTCAAACATTACCGGAGAAATCACGAGCTATGAAGGACGAGTTAATTACACTTTCGGATCTCGATAGGTTGAGAGCTGAAGGTAACATACTTCGAAAATTATATGCGATAAAAAACAAAAAAAAACAGAATTATTAATGAATTTGTATGTTTTGATTCAAAGGAGAAGAACAAAAGAAAGCACTAGAAACAGAATTACGCATACTTAAAGAGAAATTAGCACCCACCGAAAGCGCTGTGGTTGAAGCGGCAAATAAACTGAAGATATTACAAGTAAAAATGATTAAAAGATTTATATAATTTTTTTCTTTTCCGTTATGACATTTGCATGTCGGAAATCTTAATTTTTCCAGGCAAGTTTAGACGGCAATGAAATGTACGCAAAGCTCAACAATTTGGAAGATCAATTGGCTCAGTTGGAGAATAGGAAAGCTATACTAGAAGAAGACATAGCTTCTATAACTGTGAAAGCGGACTACGAACCTCTGAAGAAAGAAGCAATGAATGAATTAGCGGCGTTGAATAAAAAAATCATTGAAGACTTGAATGCTATTAAGAGTTACTGAAGTCATTGTTTTGAGAGCATAATAAAAATATGTATGGAATTTTACTTATTTTCGCTTTAAATAAATAAATAATGGAATATAGAATATTTGTTTTGTTTCATCCTTAAATTGAGTTTCGTGCTACTGCTTCATTTTAATCGAAAACAAATCGTTTAAACAAATTTACAATAACAAAGAAGTACAAGAGAATTAATACGGTCGACGTTTTTTTTAATATTAAGCCTGACAAACAGGCAAATGGCCAACTGACGGTTTTTAATTTCCTCGAATACTCTGCTTAACGCCAACCGCTTCTCGATACAGATGTAAAGAAGATGTGAGAATTCTGGTGTAAAAATCTAAGATCTATACGGGCAAAATTTCTGGCGGATGGGATAATTTACACAGAAAAAAAACGAGTAGAAAATTCATTCTCTTCCTCTCGCTATCGACGAGACTTTTTGTTTGGCTCGCCAACTCTACTTATAGAATAATACCTCTATGGTAAAAAATATAATGTAAAAATATTAACAGAATATAGAATGACAGATCCGATATACATAGCAAAGGCTGATAAATACAGATGCCCATTTATCTTTGCCAAATAGGTTAGGTACTGGCTAGTGTACGAGTTCTTCGACATCTCTGCGATATCTGTGACACAACATGACGAATAAAACAACAACATGCTCATAACGACTCATAACTTTAATATCACAGACGTCAATCATTTACAATCGTTCATTCATACGAAACAATTTTGTTCGTATTGCTTATATCGAGCGATGTTTAAATTTCATAGAAATTCCTCTTTCTAAAATACATTTTACATTACACTTTTCTTTGATTGCTTAATATTACAAAATTATAAATCCAAGTATTAGGTATATACGTCAAGGCAGGCAACAAACGTTGAATTATCTTCTGCAAATTAAAAAAAATCTAAAGGTAACAGTGGTGAAAATTAACTGACAACTTTCTGTTTGGAATGTTTATCTAACAACAAGGCTACGTCCGCTGGCACGGCCGCGTTGTTCGCTCTGAGCAGCGAGCACAGCTTGGTGACGAACTGTTGCGAAGGACTCACTTCGGCTTCCTGCATTCTGTACCACAGGGATATGGCGCCTTGACAGTCGTCTTCGCGTTCTGCAATACAAATTAGATTTTAATTTGCAATACACATTACCTTATTATTTACTTAAATGTATGCAGGGTACTGCAAGACCAAATATACCATCAATTTATCCGAACATGCATCTTTTAGAAGCAAAGCTATATTAATATCCTTTTAATTACTCTAGAAAACTTCTGGTGGTAACAGTCAAAGCAATAATTATAGTATTTTTATTTAATAATAATAATTTCTCAGGTGTGTTGATCGAGATTAGCTCTCCATGCTCTATAGATATTAGATTCTGTTTTCAAGGAAAAAAATAATTTTATTAAACACGGTACGAAGATAAGCTTCTGTACTATAGAAGTTGGAATACATATCAGAGCATCGCTGCTTAGCAGTTTATTAGTTGTTGTGCCTGTGAAAAATATTGGTACTGTGTGTGCCTACGTAATAGGTAACATCACGCTACAATCCCCGAAGAGGTCGCAGCGAAGTATCACTTCCCGTTCACTTCACTTATATCACTATCCGACCCGGAATTCGAAGCCGGGATCTCTGGCGATCGGAATCGGCAGTCGCGCTTGCAACCGCACGGCCAACGAAGCCATCAGACATTAAAACTCACGATAAACATCCAATATCATGTTGTAGATCGCGTCCACGTCGAAGTGCCGCAAATCCTTGGCGCACTCGGCGACGTTCTCGAGAGCGGACAGCTTCTTCTCGTCGGCGAACCGCTCGCAGCAGCGCAGCAAGGCGTCCGCGCGCAGCCGCGCCGCCGGCTCCAGCAGCGTCCGGCGCAGGCTCCGCCGGTAGCCCGCGTCGGCCAGCGCCGCCACCAGCGTCAGCTGACAAGAAAGACAGTGTCATCCGTAACGTTAGTGCAGTGTATTTTTATGGGAGCTCTGATAATAATTTTTGATTTATTTATATTGCCAGCGTTAAAACAAGCTCTTGTAAGTACTTTGTGCTGGTGTCCTAAATAATATTATAGTCATTTTTAGAACATTTTATATAAATAAGCAGATTTTTGAAACTTCTCGAGTATTTATAAGTTCCCAAAACTACTGATATCTTATGTTTTGACATTCACTTTTGGCACTACAAGGTAACGTTTGCCACCAAATAGATTTAATGGTCTTTTTGGTGGCATACTGAATATCACTGGTATGGTCAACGCCTTCAAAGAGTGGTCAAAACTATAGTTGCTGAAAAGGATCGGAACCTGCGAATTATCAATTACTACGATCACCTACGAGCAGATAGATATTGTCTTTATTGCACTATTCGCCACACATTCAACTGCCTCCCAAGCTAGGTACAGCTTAGCTTAGCCAGCATGGCATACCCTACACATATCTCCACAGTAGGTTGCTTACGTGGTAGACAAAAAGCACAAACCCTCAGAGTCACAGAATAAGGCATCTTAAAGGCATAAAGTGATGTGGTTACAACAAGGCCATGTAACCGAAAGCGCTGACCATTTATTTATCTAGAGAAATGTCGCCAATATTAAACTTGGCCCGTGTCACCTACCTGCACGTCCCCCACTCCGTGCACCTTCCTCGTCACGCTGAGGATGGTTTGGGCCATCTTGTTATATTTGCCGTTCGCCTTCTCGCTCACCAAAAAGTTCTCCTCTGAGCCCTCGCCCATTCTCTTGAGGATCGTGCAGAGCAGTTCGTGTTTCAGTGGCGTTTTGTTATATTTGTGAGCCAGGCGGCTGAACTCTTGCACCGCTCCTTGGAGATCGTCACTGTAGAGATGTTGCAAATTCTAAATTACGAGAAGGTAAACAAGTACAAGTTGCTAAAATTCAGTTAGGTTAGTTTAGGTTTAGCATGAGGCTGCTATATAAAAGTGGTCTAACTGCGTTTTAGTGACTTTTGACTTATTTTTTGCATTTTCTTTATTTAGAAATATTAATCTTTAGTATTAGAGTGGCCTAAAACTGTATACATTTCATGTAAAAAGTTTTAGAAAGCCTAAAAGTTTTGTAGGTTAACATTTGTAAGTTTTTCAAACATGCAAATAGGTCAAAAGTTGTTACAACGCAGTTAGGCCACTCTGGTTCTAGCAGTCTGAAATAATCGTTATTTAATGTATATACTGACTTCTTTAGATAGGCGCGCACCAGCGGCCCCAGCAAGGAGTTGTCGGGCTTGCAGTAGCGCAGGTCCAGCAGCAGCTCGAGCAGGCGGCGCGCGTCGTCCCGCGCGCCGCGCGCCGCCGCCGCGTCCAGCAGCCGCCAGCAGTTCAGCGCCAGCCCGCGCCCGCCCACCACGCGCCTGCAGCGCGCGCCGTCACACCGCTGCCTGCGCCGGGCCGCCGCTGCCCGGCACAGGCCGCACCGATACCACACTCCAGCCCATCGCATGCTACCTCTACAGCCACTCTACGTGTGTCGTCGCTCCAGCTAGTCGGAGGGCGTCCTACGCTACCTTTGCCAAGGCGTGGTCTCCACTCCGGAACACGTGTACTCTATAACATCTTTATGATGATCTAACTACAGAGACCATTGAAGAGATTGTGTCTAAGACTCCTTTGTACAAGAACACAAACAAAAGTATTTATTATTTGTCAACATGTGCAGTAAGTATCAACTGTTCCATAGTGGGACGCAAACGTAAGTGATGAAATGTGGGAATGTATTTCAATCGTCTGCCAACCTCTTCGACGATTACAGGTGTGATGTTACGTTAACTGGTCCAATACTTAATTTCAAGCAAGCGGTGGGCAAGGAAAATTAAAAGCTTCTATAGGCTAATGGCTATTTCTGATGTGGTCCATATTTTAAAATATTGTAAACCAAACGCATAATATATTGAAATCTTTGCATCTGATTAGACATGTAAGGTTACCAATGAACTCAATAGAGTAATTAAAATATTTCTAATCAATTAAAACCTTTCTTTAACTAACTTCTTCCATATGAATGTGGAGTTATTAGTGGCATCTTAGTATCCATACGTAAAAATAGGTACTATTACCCATTCTTAAACAAAAAAAAAACCAAATTTTTCGATAGGATAATTGTACATCGAATCAAACATAACACAACTTCACCTTTTCTTGCTCTGCTCGGTTATCAAGTCGAACGCTTGCTGTATCTTCCTCCTGTACACCATGAGGGTGGCGAAGTCGATGACCTTGTACTCGTCCAGGGTGAAGTTGGGCGACGACTTGTTGAGGTCTGCCAGCGCCAGCTCCGCCAGCTCCAGCTCGCCCAACTTCACGTGCATGTCGAAAATTGATGCCTTCATGCCCGCCGAGAGGAAAACCTGCATAAGTTGAAAGGATATAAGAACGCCGTTAAACCCCAACTAAATTTTTGTCATCTCTTTCAACCCTAGGTTTAGTAGAATTTAAAGCTTACTTAATAATTAGAACTGATCAACACTTTTTGATTTAAAATTTCCAATAGATATATGTACATTTCATTAATATCTAAACAAATGAATGTGAAATGTTTTGTTTCGCGGTGCTTCTTCTTCTTAGCGTGTCGATGACAAACACTTTTTATAACAAGTCCCTAAATGGTTCCAGCCCAGAATTTTGCCA